>JAJIBD010038439.1:0-21673 GCA_021461705.1 Cryptotis parvus
CAATCTCATTAGATGACCTAGTGAGTTATTTGAATAATTAAAACATCATTGCTGTGAATTTCTGTTTCCATAGAAATGCACACATATTTAAAAATGGGAATAATGTCAGATTTAATGTATACTATTCTAAATCTCTACATATAGATTTGTTTTCTACTGTTGAAATTACATCGTGTTATGATTTCATATAGTTGAAATAGTTTAGATTTTTGATATGAGACATACAAAAATAGGTTAAAATAAAAAACTTAAGTTTAACATAATATTCAATATTTGCATGATTGTAAAGAGGTTCAAATCATCCGTAGTTTTAGGTCTATAACCTATAGGATAGTGTATAATTAAATTCTACTATTATATCAGAGCTATATATTACTAATTATTCAGAAGACTAAAGATATTTTTTACTTTAAACTAAGATAATCAAGAAGTTTTTTTATAATAAGACTATTTAGATCTATTTACTACAGTACCTTAATTTTGCTAAGAGAACTAGGAAGAGTTACAGACTACAAATATATGCTCTTCTTAGCATATGTTTACATTATACTGTATATGAATGAATTCCCCCCCTTGACTTAATAGAAATTTTCCATGAAAGTGTTCTATTTGATGTTCACTTTGTGCATTCAAAATTTCATAGAGGGCTGAAAAAAATGAGGAAAGGGGCTTGTGAGCATCTTTTGAAAATGACGTTTCTTCCCAGATCATCCATTCATTCCTTATGTCCCCTTGCCTCTCTTCTTTTAGATATGTTATTTTGAAAATTATATATGTTGGCTAGATAGATATTCATCTCATAAAAGGTTTATTAGTCTGTGAAATATTACATCAATATTATAAAATCGAGCAGAACATGCTTATCCCTGGAACATGTGATTCCTGCAATTTTAATAATCTTAAACTTGTATTTTAATTAGACTAAAAATACTCTTTTTTGGTGGGAGGAGTTTGGGGAGACACGCCTAGCAGTGCTCAGGGCTGACTCAGCTCCTGCTGGCTCAGGGACCATACCTGTTGCCAGAGATAAAACCCCAGTAGGCCACATGCAAGGTAAATGCTCTAAACCAATGCTTGTTGTTGGTTGACTTAGTGGGTTAGGAAATATATTTTTATTTCTAGCCCTCTTTTTCTTTACTTCATTGGAAATGAGAAAGAAACAAATATTTCACTTTTCTATTCCTTCCTTGTTAGAAAGGGTCACCGAGGGAACCAATTTATAGCTGTAAGTAGAGCTAGTCCAGGAGAGATTTACCAGTGGTGTTGGTTTTGATACCACTATATTGTCGGATGCTTTGAAACAATTTTATGAACCTAAGCCATACATAGTGCAAGAACCAAAGGGAAAAAAAAAGAAGAAAAAAAGAAAATATGCTGTTTGGCATAGGGAATCTGCACAGCTTATTGTTTTTCCTGAGCTTATGCTGACAGTATTTAAAGAAATTAAAAAATGTTTTTAAAGTATTTTTTTAAAGGGGACATGTTAGAGAAGAGCACAAAAGTAGGCGGTATGGAAACTGGAATGGCTGATGAGTTTGCCTCTGGCAGGAGCTCTTAAACATCCACCCCTAGTCATAAACATGCACTTTCTCTACTCCACCACACATTTTACATGTGGTCCAACAATCCTAATAGATCGCAGTAACATTGCTGAGATACAGTGATTTAATGAGTCAGAGCTGTTGCAGTCAATATTTTAAATGTGACATTCTGAGAGGAACACAATTGGGAAAGAAGAAGGGCTTAAAATGGATTATAATTTAAACAATTCCCAATCAAATGAAAATATTCTGGGAATAGTGCCAGAGAATATTGTTGAATTGACTTTAATATAAGCATTCTAAATTTAGCCAGCTGGAATTATTTGCATTTTTGAAATGACACATATGGGTATTTGTGATACTTAAAGTATGATAGTCTTTAAAAGGAATCAGATAATGGTAATTAAAGTGTCTGAGTATTTTTTTAAGTTCAGAAAAAGAACATCTCTAAATTTTAAAATGGGACATTACCCTGGAGGTCATTATCTTGGAGGTCACTGAGTAGACCCATTCTGTTGATAGGGAAATAACCTGGGAAAAATTGATGTTTATAACCAGCAAGTGAGGCACTACAGGAAGCCTGGAGTAGAGTATTTTCCACTTCCAAGTCTTCATAGAACTATTTGGAAAAGTTTGAATTTCTTCAACTTTCTGCTAGAGCTTGAAGAAAATACTTAATAGATCCACTTTGAAGACAATATCTCACCAGTGAGCATGTCTGACCTTTGACTTTTGTGGGACATTTTGATTGCCGTTTCAATATTTTCAGTAATTGGTCTGTTAAGTTTTTTTACTTCCTGCTAATTCAGACATAAAAGATGAAAAGAGTCTAAAACTTCATCCACTTCTCTGTTCTCCAATTTTGTGGCCTAAAGTTATTTGTATTTCTGTGGTATCTGTTGTAATTGTCTTTCATTTCTAATCGTATTAGAGTTTTTTTTTTTTTTTTTTGAATTTAACTAAGGTATGTCAGTCTTGTTTAATTTGTTTAAAAACACACACAGGGGCTGGAGTGATAGCTCAGCGGGTAGGGCGCTTGCCTTGCACGCGGGCTGGCCCATGCCCCCGAGCACCGCCAGGAGTGATTCCTGAGTGCAGAGCCAGGAGAAACACCTGAGCATTGCCGGGTGTGCAAACCCAAAAAAACAAAAAAAAAAAAGAATAAAAATAAAATAAAAAATAAAAAAAAATAAAAACACACACAAAAACAGCTCTTGGTTCCTAGTTTACTACCATTCCCCCAACTCCTCATCATCCTCAGAACATGGTTCTGATGAACATATCTCAGGGTTCTTTCACTGTAAATGATCTGATGTCTTGCTTTTCTCATTTATATTTGAAAACTAATGTGATAATTGAGTGTTTGTCTTTTTGACTTACTTCACCTAGTATGACTTCCTCTAATCTCTTAAAATGTGAGGTTGGGTTATTTACTTAGGTAACTTATTATTTCCCACATAATCATCTATTGATACAATCACCTATTACTATGAACTTTCCTCTTTGGAATGCTTTTGCTATGTTCCATATAATCTGGCAAGCCAGGTCTTTGTTCTCATTTATTTTCTTAGATTTCTTTTAAGATACATTGCTTGTTCAGTAGTATATTGTTATATTACAAATGTTTGAATTTTTTTTCCTTGCTTTCTTTATATGGTTTATTTCTACCTTCATGGAATTGTGGGCGAGAGCATACTTGATAATCAATGCTTGTTGCGTACTTGCTGGTAGATGGCTTTGACTATATAAGGAAAGATTCCTTCAGCTCTCATTTTGTTGAGTTTTTTTTTTTTTATCATGATTAGGTGCTGGATCTTGTCAAATGCTTTCTCTGCATTTACTGATATGATCATATGGTTTTAATTTTTTTCTTTTATTGATATGATGTATTATGTTGACTGACTTGTGAAAGTTAAACCATCCTTGCATACTTGGAATAAATCCTACTTGGTCATGGTGTGTGATCATTTTGATGAGTAGCTGGATTCTGTTTGCTCATATTTTGTTGAGGATCTTTTGCGACTAACTATGTTCATCAGGGATATCGACCTGTAATTTTCCCTTTTTTTTGTAGTGTCTCTATCTGTTTTTGGTATCAGGGTGATATTTTGTCTCATAAAAACTGTTTGGGAGTATTTATGTTTCTTCAATTTCCTGGAAAATCTTGAAAAAACTAGAAGTAGATCCCTCTTTAAAGGTTTGGAAAATTTACTAGTGAATCCACCTGGTATTGTGCTTTTTTCTTTTTGATAGAACTTTTGATTAATGTTTCAATTTCCTCAGTAGTTATAAGTCTGTTCAGGTATTCCAAATCTTGTTAGTTCTGCCTTGGGAAATAATAGGAATCCAGGAATTTACCCATTTATTCTAGGTTCTCTTGGGGTTTCATGGCATACAGATTCTCAGTGTAATCTCTGACGATCTTTCAATTTCTGTGGTTTCTGTTATTATGCTCCCCATTACATTTCAGATTAGATTTATTAGGATTCTTTCTCTTTCTTTGTGAGTATTGCTTGTCATTTATCAATCTCATTTATTTTTTCAAAAGAATCAGCTCTTGGTTTCGCTGGTGTTTTTGATTACTTTTTAGGGATTCCAATTTATTATTTTCTGCTCCAAGTTTTATTATTTCCTTTCTCCTGATTGTTGGTCATTTTCTGAGCTCTTGAGCTGTGAAGTCAGGTTTTTGATGTGGCCCTTTTCCTACTTCCTGATGAATATTTGCAGAGCTGTAAACTTTCCTCTTAATATTGTTTTTACTATGTCCCACAAGTTCTGGCAGCTCATTGTCCCTCATTTTCATTTGTTTCCAGGAATCTTTTGAATTCTTCTTTGATTTCCCTATAACCTTCTGGTTTTGTTCAGTAGTGAGCCTTTAATTTCCTAGGTGTTTGATTTGATTCACTGATTTTATGTGTGATTAACTTCTATTTTTAACTGCATGATGCTCTGAAAAGATAGCCCATGCTATTTCTATCTTCTTTGTTTTATGGGGGCATGTTATTTGGCCCAACATATTGTCTATCTTGGAAAATGTTCCATGTGCAGTGGAGACGAATGTCTCTTTATCTTTCAGGGGTTGAAATTTGTCGTGTTTGTAGGGTTTATCTTTACAGTAGCCCTTCAGTTCTTTTTTAAGGTTGGTTTTGAGTCTATAAAGTTTCTGAGCTGTTGTTTATCCATAAAGTTGTGTATCCTTCCTTCATATATGAATGAGATTCTAGCTGGGAAGAGTATTCTTGTAGAGACCTTCATTTCATTAATTTTTTAACTATACCCCACCAATGTCCTCATGCATGAAGAGTTTTGTGTGATGAGTCTGCTATAAATCTAAGGGAAGCTCTTTTATATGTAATTTCCTTCTTTGATCTTGCTGCTTTCAGTATAGTATCTCTATGTATTATATTTGGTGGTATTACTAGGATGTCTTGGGCTCTTTTTTAGTGGGGTCTCTTTTAGCTGGCACCCCTTTGGGCTTCTTGGATTTGGATGCCTGTGTTTTCCAGCTCTGGTAACTTTTCAGTGATGATGTCTTTAACTGTTACTATCTCATAGATATTGCCTCCCTGTTCCTCTGAAACTCTAATGATTTTATATTTTACAGGATTCATTATATATATATATCATACATATATATATATATATATATATATATATAATCACTGTATCACTTGTATCCACTTGGCTTCCTGTTGTTCATCGATTTGCTTGTGCTGGCACCAGTAACATCTCCATATGTCCTGTTGCAAGCAAGTGTACCCCCAGGGGCATCTGCTTGCTCCAGGAATAGGGAAACCTCAAATATTCCTTCACATCATGGGAATGAGGTCCATAGTTGTTACTTTTTTTGGGCATATCAAATAAAACATGGGTAGCTTGCCAGGCTCTGCCGTGTAGGTGGTATACTCTTAGTATACATATATATTGTATATATATTGTGTATACATATATACACAATACATGCATATATATATACATATATATAAGAAAACTCCTAATCAGAAATCATTGACTGAAAAACAAAACATAAAAAAGGAACTTTTCATTTTATTTAAGTTACTGAGTATATAGGATATAAATCTACTTATGACTATAATATAATACTATGACACAGTCCCCTACTATTTTCTTAATTTTTGGTAAAAAATGATAGTGCTATCATCTGTTTAATTATTGTAAAAAGTTATTTTTGGGGCTATATCTGACAGTGTTAGGGGTTTACTCCATATACTCAGGGGTCACTCCTTGTAGTACTTGAAGGACCATATATAGTGCTGGCGCAGGAAATAGGGTTCATAACTTGCAGAACAAATGCTATAACCCTTGTATTGTTTTTGTCCAGCCCCTGTTTTCCTTTCTTAGTATTGATAATGGGTACATTTTTTCTTTCATTCCTTCTACCAGTCCTAGTTAGAATTATGTTGATGCTATTGATTACCTGAGAAAAGTCATTTTTCTTTTTTTAAAAATTAATTCAGAGTAGTTTTAAGTTTACAACAAACTGACAAGAAGAGGCACAGAGATTCTCATACAATTGTGATCCCACAATTCTTCTTTGCAAATACAAATAACTAATGCTAAAAGATCCTTCCACTTGGGAAGACTACTGCTTCCACTGCTTTGGTGACATCACATATTTTTTCTTTTGATTTCTCACTCCACCGTTTTGTTCCTGCAAATTTCTTTAAAAAAATTAAATGAAATAATGAAACAGCATTTTTTTTTCTTTTTGGGTCACACCCGGTGATGCTCAGGGGTTACTTCCTGGCTCTTTGCTCAGGAATTACTCCTGGCGGTACTAAGAGACTATATGGGATGTGGGGATTGAACCCAGGTCGGCCGCGTGCAAGGCAAATGCCCTACCCGTGAAATAGCATAATTTCTTAACTATTCTAAAGGGTTTTTTTTAATTTTACACTTTTCTTGTTCAAAAATATTTTGCCTTATTATACTCTCAATATAAATTGAAACAAGATTTTACAATTTCCCCAAGTGAACAGTAAGTAATTTAGCAAATATTTGGTAAGTGCTAGGGATATGGTAGCAATAAAACTCTGTCTCTGCAGAAGAAAATAGCCTGCCATAGAGGGTAGGTTGTAGGGGGGTGGCCGGGGACGGAAAAGGGGCACATTGGTATTGGGAAATGTGAACTGATGGAGAGCTGGGTGTTGGAACACTATGAAAAAACTTTGTAATGGTCTACTGAAATTGTGATTCAATAAAAAAATAAATTAAAAACAAAAAACGAAAACCCCTGCTGTCTCTGATGCCTGAAAGTTTTTATTTCACTTTTAGTGAAATAAAATTTTAATTTTTTATTTATTTTCTCATTGTAGTGCCAAAACTTGCTGAGTTGTTTTCCGGAAATTCTTATGTTCACCAATAAACAATAAAGCATCAGCAGAACTATAATACTGGGCAAACTATCATACAGTGCAAAGAGACTGATTCTGAAAGCAACATGTGACATAAAACATAAAGTCTAGATAATATGCTGAAAATTAAAAACCATCTCAATATGAATTCTTTGCAGCTAGCATAGCTCTAAATCAGTTGTAAAGTTCAAACCACACTACTGTAAGCTTGAATGATGAAAGCCAGAAGTAATGGGGAAAAAAGTAAGTTCCTAAGTGTAAGAGATCTAAATAGTATTTTGGTGCATTTCCCTGGTTGGTACAAGAAACATTAAAAATCTTTTGGCAGGGGATAAAAATAAATATGAAAGGAATGCTACATATATTAGTCTGCAGACTGTTTCCAGGAATGATAAAGTTAACAGTATAGTAGCAAGGGAATAATTTTAGATCATTTTTGTTTGGGAACTTAAAAAACCATTCAAAACATTTATTTGACATTGTCACAGTCACTAGGTAGAGGCAATTAGACCAAAGGATAGGTAAAGGATAGGTAAGGAAATGCAAGGATAGGGGAGGGATAGGTAAGGAAAGGCAAGGATAAGGAAGAATAGGATAGGCCACCTCTCTCACCTCGCAGGTAGAGGAGCATATCTTTGAAACCAAGTATGTTCCTAAATAGTGGACGATACTTGGTAAACAATAAATAGCAAGAAAATAACTTCAAATGTCATTTTCTTTCCAAACCAGTCTCAGGTATTGTTTAATAATCAAGATACAAGCTAACTGTGTTATAACAAAATCTAGACCAATTCTATTATATTTATTCTTTTTTAGATATCCCATTTCAGTAGTAAAGTTTTGAAAGTTGAAAATTAGTCAACTTTCAAATTATACGGAGAAGTGCCTTGAACATGCCGTGTTCTGTTTCTTTTAGGAAGGGACTTAGTGCCTAACTTATCTGCTATTGCACTGATGGACATAGTACTTGGCAAATCTTGTTTGAAACAGCTATAATACTGCATCTTACTATTCATCTTCCTGATGTTTTCTTGCAACATTTCTGTTCCATCCTGAATACTTTCATGATCATTTTTATCTACTACAAAAATAAGCCCCTGCCCCTCCAGGTGTTGTAAGTGTGGCTACAGTGCCCAGCTGTGTCAGCAGGTGGCAGACAGGAGACAGGTTTGTCTACACTCAAGGCTCTGCCCTATGGACCCTGAGTGGTTGATGGTTTGACATAGAAAAGACTGGGCCCCCCTGGGATCAACCCAGAGCCACTGCAGAGCCTGGCAAGCTACTGTGGTGTATTCGATATGCCAAAAACAGTAACAATGGACCTCATTCCCAATGAATGGAGATGTTACTGGCGCCTGTTCAAGCAAATCGATGAACAATGGGAAGTCAAGTGACAAGTGACAAAAATAATATCCTGAATATTTTTAAATAATGCTCTCAGAGGCATAAATTTTATCTTGATGATGTGAACATTTCACACTGTGTAGCAAATATTTTGGTATTTGTTTCCACATGCAAACCAGTGGTAGAAATGGTGGGACCTATTTCTCCTAACTTCAGTTTAAGCAGAATGGTCAAGCATCTAATCCGGCAATCAAAATACTCTTTGGCTTTTGGCAGTGAGAAAGAAGCAAAAGTGAAGGGCTTTCACTTTTCAGGCTCAGGCGATTGTGGCATAATTGAGGGGTCAGTGTAGAAAGGGTTTGGGACTTCGCCGGCCTTTCCTTACACTCTCCTGACAAACTGAGGAGAACGGGAAGAGGAGTTGAGGACAGGAAGGGTGGCCCCCAGGGGAGGAAACTCCAGGACACAAATTTACATGAGATAAGACTTTTAAAGTGTGGAGTGTGGATGAGCAGTAAAGTCAAAGTGTCGCACAAAGCTTCCTCCAGCTGTGCATGGCAAATCTTGTCTTTGAAACCACTATTTCCTGTTTTTATTCCTATAACTTGTCAGATTGAAAAAATTCAATCTAGGAACATAACTATTTTGAAAAGCATATACACAGGTAAAGAGCCCTCAATAAAACCATGGACTATTTTTGATCATTCTGATGTGACGTTAACTCAGCCTTACATTATAGATTCTTTGGTAATAGAAATACCAGTGTTCAGATTCATTGAAAGAAGAAAGCATGTTTTCTGGTACTCATTGAAATGGGCAAATGGCTTTACTTGCTCATTCTCAGTTACCACTTCAAAAAAGTGAGGTTTGATCAAGTGCTCTTTCACAATCCTTCTAATTTTAATATAATTATCTGTGTTACTATAATGCGAGGTTAAGGATTCAGAATTAGGTAAAACACAATACTCTTGCTAAAAGAATCTAATTTGAAATGCAGAAATATACACAAAATATTTCAAACGTCAATATGAGGTGTAATATGCTGGAATACTTTGGAATCCCCCCCCATCTTTCCCATTTGACCATGGCTAGAGTCACTTTAAGTTGTTACACTTAAGGCTGTGATGACATTACTCCTATTGAAATCAACCAATAATGCTCAATAACCTATGATATACAAACTCAGTCTCTTTCAGAAATTCAACTGGATAAAAGTATCACTAGTGTTCAGGTTGAGAAATAAACTACTCTTGAAATTCAGAGGAAAAATCACTGTGGGAAAGAAAGATTGGGAAAGTTTCATCGCAACTTTTCTGTGAATTGTGTGGTTACAGCTGGAGAAACAACATAAACAAGATTGTGGAATGATAATTATCATTGTTTATTTGGCAGAACAGTGATAAACTTAGCGCATCTGGAGTAGAGGACTTTTAAAACTAAGCTAAGATAAAAGTTTAGTTTGGTGACATATCGTGGAGAACCTCAAAAGCCAGGTTGAAGACTTCTTAATTTATTTATTCGACAATGGAGGAGCCACCCAGTGGGTCTACTTGAGAGTCCGCAGTGCTTTAGCTAGATTAGTCTGGCAGATGTGATGGTTCTATGGTGGTGGAACAACTGGAAGACTACCAGAAATTTTTCTTGCTATTGTTCATTTTAATAACAATCCAGGCTTAAGGCAGAGAATATAAATTCAAGCAAAACTTGACTTAACTATGAGGCTTGTACCACATATTCCTTATCTGAATCAATTATAAATTAGAATAAGAGCCGTTCAGCAGCAGTAGTACGAAATTAGGTTTTTCGCAAAAATGCATAAATTGTGAGTTTGGGTTTATTTGTGATATGGGTCTCGTTAAGCCATGTTTTGCTCATGTGTTTATGTCATGTGTGTTTCATATGATAATTTTTTGGTGATCTTACTTCACAAATAGAAGCAGTGCATCTGAGAATATTCATTTTACTTTCTTCCTTTTTGACCATGCCCAGGTGTTCTTAGAGCTAACTTCTAACTCAGTGCTCAGGATCACTCCTGGTGAGCTTGAGGGAACTGTATGGGGTGTTGGGGATTGGACTCAGGTCAGGCACATGCAAGGCAAGCAGCCTACACGCTGTACTGTTGCTCTAACTCCAGAATATTCACCTGTGCCACTGTAATTTTAAGTCCATAGTGTCTTTGGTACTTGGATCCTCTTTTGAGCAATGCTTCCTAAATACTGGGATATATAATCACAGTGCACAAATACACCACTTTATAAGTATATTACTATATTTACTTCTACTCAGGCAAGAATATGCAACCACTAAAAAGCTGGTGAATCTCAAGGAAATAAGGTAAAAGTGCTAGACAACTTTTATTAGTGATTATGTAGTTTATTATCAGCTAGGGAAGCAATAATTTTCCTCCCTTTATTTTCTATTTCCACTGCTCAAATTGAATAACCCCTTGTTAAATCAGTGTGAATCAGGCATTCAGACAGATTTGGACAAGAGAATTACCCTTTGAGGTCCGAAGGAAGCAATTTTCTGACCATTGTTTTAAAAAGATAATTGCTCTACTCAGTTGTCATAATAACTTTGCTATGCCCTGCTTGAAGTAGGAATAATACATAAGTATCAGTGAAGTGAACAAATGAATGAATAAAAGGTTACCCAGTATAGAATGGTAAAAGATCCCATTGATTTCTGGCTTTGTGGATCATTAGATTTCAAAACAAAGATTTTTCAACAATGGAAATAAAAAAGTTACTCTTTTTAAGTTATATCTCAAATTCTATTCGAAAAGGTTTTCTAGCAGCTTTCTATTCGGAAATTATTCAAATGCTTACTGTTTTGGTGTTATTCTAATTGATATTTGTATGTTTAAACTACAGCTGAGAAGGGGCATAAGAAGAATAAAAGACAATAGCTAAATGTGTGATATATTTACACATTATATCACTTGACTTTATCACTTGACATCCCGTTATTCATCTATTTGCTCAAGCGGTGCCAGTAACATTTCCATTTGACCCTATCACGTGCCAGTGTAGCCTAATGGCATCTGGTTTCTTCGGGAATACAAAAATTCTTCTTATTATATAATAAGATCAATATTAAAGGTGTCTAAATAGCTTTCAACCTAATAACTAATGCAGATTAACAATCCCCAAAGTAAATGGAGCTGAGTAGGTGTCTTAACTGTTCAGCACTTGCCTTGCATTTCTTTATTTTTAATATTATTATAGTTTTTGCTTTTTGGGTCACACCCAGCGATGCTCAGGGGTTACTCCTGGCTCTGCACTCAGGAATTACTCCTGGCAGTGCTTGGGGGACCATATGGGATGCTGGGGATCGAACCCGGGCTGGCATAGGCAGGCCACATGCAAGGCAAACGCCCTACCCTCTGGCTATCGCTCCTTGCCCTTGCCTTGCATTTCTGAAGTTTGATTCCCGATGTTGCCCGCCTCCCACCACCTCATGCTCCCACCCCCTCTCCCCTCCAACTACTTGGAGTAGTGAGATTGTACAGGGGTTAAGGCATTTTACCTTGAATACAGGTGACACTAGTTTGAGTCTTCGTACAATGTGTGTCACTAAGTACTTCCAGGACTGATTTTTTGAGCACATTAGTATACTGCAGGTATGGCCCCTAAAACTGATCAATTAATCAAACATCCAAATAAATAAACAAAAATGAAAAGGACAGATAATTTGAATAAAACACTTCTACACTTCTCTGAGGAGGCATACATATTGCCTGTGAAGGAAGGCACATCATTACAGATTATCAGCAAAATGCAAAATGAAGACCACAATGAGACAGACAATGGGATAGCACCTGTTACCTCTTGCTTGACAATGACTCACATCAAAAGGAACAATAAGCATTTGAGAGGCTTTGGATAAAAGGAGCACTGTTGCAGGGAATGTAAATTAGTTCAATAATTTTGGAAAATTTATGGACCTTTCCTCAAAAGCTGAAGTTAGAACTATCATATGATACAGCATCTCACTTTGAGCATCTGCCCTGAGAACATTGGTACACTGGTGATGAATGTATTGGTGGATTGTGCATGAAAAAAAACACCATTTTAATAGTATTGTAAACCAAAAAAGTAATAATAAAATAAATAAAATTTAAACAAAGGGAATTTGGATGAATTCACAAACATCATGTCCATTTTTTTTTTGCTTTTTGGGTCACACCTGACGATGCTCAGGGGTTTCTCCTGGCTCTGCACTCAGGAATTACTCCTGGCGGTGCTCGGGGGGGACCATATGGGATGCCGGGATCGAACCCGGGCTGGCATGGGCCGGCCACCTGCAAGGCAAATGCCCTACCCACTGGACTATCGCTCGCCCCATCATGTCCATTTTAATATTTACTACAGCATTATTTATAATAGTTAAAATATGGAAGGGAATCAAAATACCCATCATTAGGTGATTTGTTAATGAAGATGTATGACAGTTACATAATAAAAATTCTATTCAGCTCTTATTCATATGAAAGTTTTTCATTTGCAATAATATAAAGCAGTTCTAAGAAGATTCTGCAAGGCAAAAATAGCTCAGAAGGAAAAGTGCAAGGGGGAGGGTTCAACTTTGGTGTATATGGAAAAATGCTGCAGTGTAGGCTTCTAATGATCTACCTCAAGAGACTTAAGTGAAGGGGCCAGCCAGTAGGACAAGGGAACTGCAGGAAGGAAGCAAGGTTGAGGGAAGCCGAGGTCAGAAAAATGTGAGAAACACCATCCTAGGGTATGTATTTTTTTCCGTGCTACACTATGCAGGGAAGCGATTTGGAAAGACACTGTGGTACTAGACCACACCATAGACTATGTAATGGAAAATCATTTCTAAGCTGGACTTTATGATTAGCATAAAGGCACTCCCCTAGCAAACCCTCCCCTCTACAATAAGCTGCTTATTGCAGACACAGAAGGACTCAAGGTTTCATTTGTTGGGAAAAATTGTTGCTATTTAAAAACATTCTGGGACTAGAGAAATAGCTCAATAGGTTGAGTACATGGTCACATGAGAAGTCCTGGGAATAAACCCTGAGCACCAATAGTATGATCCTAATGGAGAAATATTCTGCTTCCAATATTACATATAAAAATGATGATTTTAGCCATATATTATTTTGTGTAAGGAATGTTTTATTTATTTATTTATTTTTTTTTTTGGTGAAGTGAGATGACTTTTACTGGAATTTATTCAGAAAGATGAGGGTAGGGAAAGAAAGAGTATATGTATTTGAGAGAACACAGGATACTTTGGAGTGGAAATAGACAAGCAAAGAAACATGGAGACAAGAAAGCGAGATATATGTTTAAAGGAGAATGCAGACTTGAAGAAGCGAGCCTGTGTAAGATTTTTTTTGTTTTTTGCTTTTGGGTCACACTCGGCGATTATCAGGGGTTAGTCCTGGCTCTGAACTCAAGAATTACTCCTGGCAGTGCTTTCGGGGACCATGGGATACTGTGGTATCGAACCTGGGTTGGCTGCTTGCAAGGCAAACGCCCTACCCGCTGGACTGTTGCTTTGGCCCTGAAATGTTTTTAACAGAACATTTGCTTATGTAAAATATGCCTTTAAGCTTAGTCTGGAGTGTAGACTAAAATAAATATGAAACAAATTGTTCTGTGTGATTTAATGAGAAAGTTAGAGATTCTGATAGGGGTGATTGGTTGAATCTGGAGGGGTTATTGGTTGAAGAGATTATCTGTGAGTAGTAAAGAGCAGATAGGGATTGACGAGAAGGTGAGAGTGGGACCCTGCAACATTGATAGACTAAGCGCCGCCACAAAAAAAAGTATTCGATGCTGAGAAATTAATTATAGAGCAAAGGAGCTTTGATAGGAAAATAATAGCTCATTGTTTACTTTGAGGGTTATTGCTTATTGGGTACTGGTGGCAATCTCCCAAACTTAACCTCATTTCTTTATTTCAAAAGATAGCAATAATCTAGTGTTAAAGCAGAGAGGGGTGTGAGAGAGAGGTGAGAGAGAGAGAGAGAGAAGAGAGAGAGAGAGAGAGAGAGAAAGAGAGAGGGGAGGGATCGAGGAAGGAGGAGAAGATGGGAGAAGTTCTATATTATATTTCTTTGTCTTCATGTAGAGAACAGTAGCTGTGGTATATGAATTATTGGGGGGGAGGAGAGTGAAACATTAGTCTTAAAATTCAGTATGGCATTACTAGCTAAAGGAATATTGGGCAGATTTTGAATTTCCCACTGTGGTGTGATTTTAGAGTCATTTTTTAGTTCTAAAATTAGGGTTATTTCTTACTTTTTTAAATTTGTATTTTATTTATTTTTTTCGTGACTTGGGCCACATCTAATGGTGCTTAGGTCTTAATCCTGGCTCTGTGCTGAGGTATCACTCCTGGTGGACTTGGAGACATATGAAATATCATGGATCAAACCTGGCTTGGTCAGATGCAATAAGCATCCTACCTACTGATCTATCACTCTGGTTCTGCCCTGGATTAATCAGTTTTTAAAAATAAGGAGTGATCCTTATTTTTTTAAGGAAAATCCTTATTTTTAAAGGGTTTTAAAACCCTTATTCCTTATTTCTTTTTTCTTTTGGGTCACACCCGGCAATGCTCAGGGGTTTCTCCTGGCTCTGCACTCAGAATTACTCCTGGGGTGCTCGGTGACCATATGGGATGCCGGGTCGAACCCAGGCCGGTACGGTCCGGCCGCCGTAAAGGCAACGCCCTACCCGCTGGACTATAGCCTGGCCCCCTTATTCCTTATTAAAGAAATTTACAGTAATTTTAGATTCATAATAAAATTCAGGAGAAAGTGCCTAGATATATTGTATAATCCAACCTCCAGACCTGCATAACCTCCCCCATTATTAGCACATTTCCCCAGGATGAAGGTCTTTATCCCAAGAAAGAACCTACACTAATACGTCTTAGTTACCCAAAGTCCATCAATTTTCTTTGATGAAAATTTTATTGGTTTTGTAAATTCTATAAGTGTGGAAAATGTATGACATATATACATTATTATAATATAGTATTTTCACTGTGCGAAGATTTTATGTGCCCCTCTAGTCATCTCTGTTTACTCTGTCCTGACTATTATTAGTTTTTTATTTTATGTAGCATTAAAGAAATTCAAGTCCTTTGAAGAGTGGAAAATTTTAAGAACCTGATTTTATTGAACTCCAGAAAAGAGAGACCGGAAAAGGTGATAAAATTAGTCTAGTAGCATATTTGACTTTTCTCTTTACTCTGGGTATTTCAGACTTTTGTCTTAGTCCCCAAATATTACATTTATGCTAAGTCACGTTACAGTGAAATTAGGCATAGATTTGAAGGAAAAGTGGCAACCATATCATGTTATCAGCAAAATGCCTCTGAAGACAAAGGGATGGTCGGTAACAGGAGTGGTTTCATGTGCTTGGGCCCTAAATAAGATGATTAACAATTCCGACTGAAAACACCATCTGGTAAAGCCACATCTTTCCCCTCAAGGCCAAAGACCTTCCCTCAGTCTTTTAGTTTTATTGTTCCCCCCTGGGGAATCACTGTATGAATATACCCTGATAAAAATTATGAACTTGACATTTTCTGAAGATGGAAGTAAAGGCTTAGAATTGCTATCACAAATAATGGACCATTAAGTGGTGGCCAGGAGGGAGATCATACACTTATAGGAGTAGGATGCACTGAAAATAATTGGAAACAGAGTCATTAGTACTCCGAAAAGGAACTTGAACACTGGCAAGTGATTTGGGAAGCCATTTTTTAACGTATTTGTGCATTAAGGGCATGTCCTTGCCCATTTAAATAACTATAATGGGGATTTCTGTTGATAAAGCCCAGTTTTTTAAGACAGTACCTCACAATAAGCCATCAACCTTTAGAAGACAAAGGTTATTATAGAAAGACAAGCACTAAACCTTTATGGAGCTATTCCATGGACCTTAGTTTCTTCATATCTGAAATTAAAAAAATATTCAAACAACATGTTCTAACTCAAAATAAAAATCACAAAAATTCAAAGGTGGTAGGATTTGATGTTTGATTCATTTTTAGTGAAGCAAAGTAAAATTGCTTTACAACATAAACTCCAGGTTTGCCTCATTGAAGGCAAACATGTGTCTGCTCTGCCCAGTTACACCCTACTCAGCTTCCACTTCTGCCTTCTCTCTTCACTTGTGGCAACAAAGATTGGTTTCCTAGTGCAAAGTTTGTTCTTGTTTTGTGTATTTCGCTAGTTTGTTTTCTCTGTAAAACACTAGGAATGAAATTGTACAATGCTTATCTTTCTCCATTGGCTTACTTTACTTAGCATAATATCCTTTGGGATCATCCAAGTTGTAGCAGATGTCAATATCTATCTATTGTGTTTACAAAGCCCACCTTATATTATCCATCGTATATTATCCATTTACAGTTAATGGGTGCTAGATCTATGTTCACAAGAAATATTGGTCCAGGTGGGGTTTGTTTTGTTTATGTCCATGCATAATTTTAGATCAGGCTAATGCTGACTTCCTAGAATGTGTTTGGAAGTTGTAATTCATTTTTTATTTTTATTTGTTATTGAGGTCATACCTGGCTGTGGTCACGACTTAACTTCTAAGCTCTGAACTCTAGGATAACTCCTGACAATGCTTTGTCAACCATATGCATTGTTAAGGATTGAATCCAGGTCAATTGCATATGAGCAAGCCCTTGCCAGCTGTACTCTATCTCTTGGTTCAGTTTTAACTTTTTGAAAACATTCATAAATAAGGAAAATATATGTTAATTTTTTTTGCTTTTTTTTTTGGGTCACATTTGGCAATGCTCAGGGTTACTCCTGGCTCTGCACTCAGGAGTTACTCCTGACGGTGCTCAGGGACCATATGGGATACTGGGGATTGAACCCAGGTCAGCCGCATGCAAGGCAAACGCCCTACCCACTGACATCGCTCCAGCCTCTGTTAATTCTTTAAATGTTTGAAAGAATAGTTTTCTGCAGCTGTTAAATGAAGAAAGTTCTTGTTGGCCCAGGACATTGGCTCTATCTTCACCTAAAGAATGTCCCTCGCCCCCATAAAATGATCTGATCCTAAAAAAATGATAGACTATACTGCTAATATAATTGAACCCTTGGACTTGGTAGAACTTATGTCACATTTTAAATTTTGTTATTTGGGGGACCTTAGCAATTGGACAATGTACAGGGTGGTTGCTTTGCACGCAGCAGACCCGGATTCAGTCCCTGGCATCACGTATAATCCCCAAATTTGCCAGGAGTAATTCCTGAGGAAGAGCCAGGAGAAAGCCATGAGCATGAGCACCCAGAGGCGTGGGCCCCCCAAATAAAGAAATATTAAAAATTATTTTTATTTTGATGTGTCTGTTAGGTTTTTTTTATTCATCCTGATTCTGTCTTGGAATGCTGTATGGGTTTCAAAGAGTTAATTTGTTTCTGTGAAGTTTAATTCATTGCCATAAATTACTTTAGTATACTATATAATAGTCTTTGAATTTTGTCATGACTTTTACTTTTTCTTCTGCTGTTTCTGATTCTATTCTATTGACTTCTCCTTTTCATTGTAAGGAAAGTTTTACCTGTTTTTTAAAATATTTAATCAGATCTTTACTGAATTTATGGGTTGTCTTTTCATCACTTTCTTTTCTGTTTTGCTCTGTATTGTTTGCTGTTAAAGAGTTGTGACTTTTGGCGTCATTATTTTTCTTTTTCTAGTTAGGTACAGGCGGGCAGTGCAAATGCTTTCCCAGCTTCTGCTGCATCTTCCAGCATTTCTGCTCTTCTGCCTTTGCGGTCTTCTTTATAGCTTCTTTGCACCTCTTAGCAAGCTTGGATGTTAGCAGAAGGAACGGAGTTCTGACCTCCGTCGCTATTCCAGAATCGGGAGCTGTCTTGTTTTGCCAAGGCATCGAAAATCAGATGGGCTGGACATGTAATGCAATTTGAGACAACCGCTGGACTAGAGCCATTACTGACTGGATCCCACGGATATAAAAGATCACGTGGCTGCCCACCTACAAGATGGTTAGACTTCCTTGTAAAGACGCTGGAAAGAACGGTTTGAGGCTCTTCATATTCCTGAATCAACCAGATGCTATTTGGCCACATTGGCACGTGATAGGGTCCAATGGAATGTTACTGGCGCCCGCCTCGAGCAAATCGATGAATAACGGGATTCAATGATCAAGGTGGAGGATCAAGTTAGGTACAAAGCTGAGTTTTTAAATTTTTTGCTTGTTCTTGTTCCCTAAGGTAACCTTGTAAACTTCTCTTTTAAAATGTTGCCTTTCCAAAAAAAAACATATGAAAAAATGCTCATCATCACTAATCATCGAGAGATGCAAATCAAAACAACAATGAGATACCACTTTACACCACAGATACTGGCACACATTCAAAAGAACAAGAGCAACAAGTGCTGGCGTGGGTGTGGGGAAAAGGGGACACTCATCCATTGTTGGTGGGAATGCCGCCTGGTACAGCCTTTCTGGAAAACAATATGAAATTTCCTCCAAAGACTAGAAATTGAACTCCCTTTTCACCCAGCCATACCACTCCTAAGAATCTACTCTTGGGAAACAAAAAATACACAGCGGAAACACCATCCCTACTTTTATGTTCATAGCAGCATTATTCACAATAGCCAGAATCTGGAAGCAACCAGAGTGCTCGAAAATCGATGACTGGATAAAAAAGCTTTGGTACATCTACACAATGGAATACTATGCAGCTGTTAGGAAAAATGAAGTTATAAAATTTGCCTACAAATGGATGGACATGGAGAAGATGATGTTAAGCGAAATTAGCCAGAAGGAGAGAGACAGGATACAGAATGACTGCATTTATCTGCATAACATAAATATATAGGTACATATTATGATACCAATATCCAAGGTCAAGTGAAACATATATCAGGAGGTCTTGTCAAAGGTGGAAATTATCACAAATGTGTGGGAGTCAGAGGCTAGGTAAAGACAGAAAATGGAACAGTGTGCTAACAATTGTCGAAGGTACTAATGCCAACCTAGAACTGAGCATTAAATAGAGGAAAAAGATACATATGACAACCCTTTAATGCATGTACTGTAATCCACAGTCTGGAGGGGAAGGAAAGAGAAAGAGAGAGAAAATGGAAAGAAATAAAGAACCTGCCATGGAGGCAGGGCTGGGGAGGGGGAGGGAACCGGGACGTTGGTGGTGGGAGATGGGCACTGGTGGCGGGATGGGTGCTGCAACACTGTATGACCAAAACCCAAATATGAACACTTTTTAATTGTATATCTTTGTAATTGTAAAAATACAAAAAATTAAAAAATAAAAAAAAATAAAATGTTGCCTTTTCTCAGGATACAAAATCAACACCCAAAAAGTCAGTGGCTTTCCTATATACAAATAACAAAAGAGAAGAAAGGGATATTAAGGAAACAATTCCATTCACAATTGTGCCACAGAAAATCAAATACCTAGGAATCAACTTACCCAAGTATGTAAAGGACCTGTACAAAGAAAACTACAAGACACTGCTCCAAGAGATAAAAAAGAGGACACAAGGAAATGGAAACACATTCCCCTGTTCATGGATGGGGGAGAATCAACATTGTCAAAATGGTAATACTCCCTAGAGCTCTGTACAGATTCAATGCAGTCCCTATGAGGATACCGATGACATTCTTCAAAGAAATTGACCAAACGCTCCTGAAATTTGTATGGAACAATAAACCCCCAAGGATAGCTAAAGCAATCCTCGGGAAAAAGAAGATGGGAGGCATCACCTTTCCCAACTTCAAACTGTACTACAAGGCAGTAGTAATTAAAACAGCATGGTATTGGAATAAAAAACAGACCTGTGGACCTATGGAATAGAATTGAGTATCCTGACACCCAACCTCAAACACATGATCATTTAATCTTTGATAAAGGTGCAATGAGTCTAAAATGGAGTAAGGAAAGCCTCTTCAACAAGTGGTGTTGGGAAAAACTGGGCAGCAACATGTAAAAAATTGAATTTGGACCTGTGTCTAACACCATGCACAAAAATCAGATCAAAATGGATTAAAGATCTCAATATCAGACTTGAATCCATAAAGTACATTGAAGAAAATATAGGAAAAACCCTCCACGACATTGAAGCTAAAGGCATCTTCAAAGGTGAAACATCACTAACAAAGCAACTAGAAGAAAAGATAAACATATGGGACTACATGAAACTAAAAAAAAGCTTCTGCACCTCAAAAGAAACAGTGACTAAGATACAAAAGCAGTCCACAGAATGGGAAAGAATATTCACCCAATACCCATCTGATAAGGGGTTAATATCCAGGATATATCAGGCACTGGTAGAACTTTACAAGAAGAAAACAAACAACCCCATCAAAAAATGGGGAGAAGAAATGAACAGAAACTTCAGCAAGGAAGAAAATCGAATGGCCAAAAAAAACATATGAAAAAAATGCTCATCATCACTAATCATCAGAGAGATGCAAATCAAAACAACAATGAGATACCACTTTACACCACAGAGACTGGCACATATTCAAAAGAGCAAGAACAACAAGTGCTGGCGTGGATGTGGGGAAAAGGGGACACTCATCCATTGTTGGTGGGAATGCCGGCTGGTACAGCCTTTCTGGAAAACAATATGGACATTCCCTCCAAAGACTAGAAATTGAACTCCCATTTGACCCAGCCATACCACTCCTGGGAATCTACTCTGGGAAACCAAAAATACGCAGCGGAAACACCATCCCTACTTTTATGTTCATAGCAGCATTATTCACAATAGCCAGAATCTGGAAGCAACCAGAGTGCCCGAAAATCGATGACTGGATAAAGAAGCTTTGGTACATCTACACAATGGAATACTATGCAGCTGTTAGGAAAAAATGAAGTTATAAAATTTGCCTATAAATGGATGGACATGGAGAAGATTATGTTGAGCGAAATTAGCCAGAAGGAGAGAGACAGATACAGAATGACTGCATTTATTTGCATGGCATAAATATATATGTACATATTATGATACCAATATCCAAGGTCAAGTGAAACATATATCAGGAGGTCTTGTCAAAGGTGGAAATTATCACAAACGTGTGGGAGCCAGAGGTTAGGTAAGACAGAAAAATGGAACAGGGTGCTAACAATTGTCGAGGGTACTAATGCCAACCTAGAACTGAGCATTAAATAGAGGCAAAAAAAGGATACACATGACAAACCCTTTTAATGTATGTTCTGTAATCCATAGTCTGAAGGGAAGGAAAAGAGAAAGAGAGAGAAAGGGAAAGAAATAAAGAACCTGCCATGGAGAGGGGCTGGAGAGGGGAGGGAACCGGGACGCTGGTGGTGGAGATGGGCACTGGTGGAGGGACGGTGCTGGAACACTGTATGACCAAAACCCAAATATGAACTTTTTTAATTGTATATCTTTG
>JAJIBD010038440.1:0-21246 GCA_021461705.1 Cryptotis parvus
CCAAGAAAGTAAGTTCTATTTGATGTTCACTTTGTACCTGCAAAATTGGAAGTAGAGGGCGGAAAATAAGAGGAAAGGGCTTAAAGCATTTTGAAATGACGTTTCTTCCCAGATCATCCATTCATTCCTTATGTCCCCTTGCTCTCTTCTTTTTTAGATATGTTATTTTGAAAATTATATATGTTGGCTAGATAGATATTCATCTCATAAAAGGTTTAGCTTAGTCTGTGAAATATTACATCAATATTATAAAAGCAGAACATGCTTATCCCTGGAACATGTGATTCCTGCAATTTTAATAATCTCAAACTTGTATTTTAATTAGACTAAAAATACTCTTTTTTTTTTGGTGGGGAGAGCTTTGGGGAGACACTAGCAGTGCTCAGGGCTGACTCAGCTCCTATTGGCTCAGGGACCATACCTGTTGCCAGAGATAAAACCCCAGTAGGCCACTGCAAGGTAAATCTAAACCAATGCTTGTTGTTGGTTGACTTAGTGGGTTAGGAAACATATTTTTATTTCTAGCCCTCTTTTTCTTTACTTCATTGGAAATGAGAAAGAAACAAATATTTCACTTTTCTATTCCTTCCTTGTTAGAAAGGGTCACCGAGGGAAACAATTTATAGCTGTGTAAAGAGCTAGTCCAGGAGAGATTTACCAGTGGTGTTGGTTTTGATACCACTATATTGTTGGATGCTTTGAAACAATTTTATGAACCTAAGCCATACATGTGCAAGAACCAAAGGGAAAAAAAAAAGAAGAAAAAGAAAATATGCTGTTTGGCATAGGAATCTGCACAGCTTATTGTTTTTTCCTGAGCTTGTGCTGACAGTATTTAAAGAAATTAAAAATGTTTTTAAAGTATTTTTTTAAGGGGACATGTTAGAGAAGAGCACAAAAGTAGGCAGTATGGAAACTGGAATGGCTGATGAGTTTGCTCTCTGGAAGCTCTTTAAACATCCACCCCTAGTCATAAACATGCACTTTCTCTACTCCACCACACATTTTTACTTGTGGTCCAACAATCCTAATAGATCGCAGTAACATTGCTGAGATACATGATTTAATGAGTCAGAGCTGTTGCAGTCAATATTTTAAATGTGACATTCTGAGAGGAACACAATTGGGAAAGTAGAAGGGCTTAAAATGGATTATAATTTAAACAATTCCCAATCAAATGAAAATATTCTGGGAATAGTGCCAGAGAATATTGTTGAATTGACTTTAATATAAGCATTCCTAAATTTAGCCAGCTGGAATTATTTGCATTTTTGAAATGACACATATTGGGTATTTTGTGATACTTAAAGTATGATAGTCTTTAAAAAGGAATCAGATAATGGTAATTAAAGTGTCTGAGTGTTTTTAAGTTCAGAAAAGAACATCTCTAAATTTAAAAATGGGACATTACCTTGAGGTCATTATCTTGGAAGTCACTGAGTTGAATTCCGTTGATAGGGAAATAACCTGGGAAAAATTGAGGTTTATAACCAGCAAGTGAGACCTACAGGAAGCCTGGAGGTAAGTATTTTCCACTTCAAGTCTTCATAGAACTATTTGGAAAAAGTTTGAATTTCTTTAACTTTCTGCTAGAGCTTGAAGAAAATACTTAATAGATCCACTCTGAAGACAATATCTCACCAGTGAGCATGTCTGACCTTTTGACTTTTTTGTGGGACATTTTGATTGCCGTTTCAATATTTTCATGAAATTGGTCTGTTAAAGTTTTTACTTCCTAATTCAGACATAAAAGATGAAAAGAGTCTAAAACTTCATCCACCTCTCTGTTCCCCCAATTTTGGCCTAAAGTTATTTGTATTTCTGTGGTATCTGTTGTAATTGTCTTTCATTTCCTAATCGTATTAGAGTTTTTTATTTTTTCTTTGAATTTAACTAAGGTATGTCAGTCTTGTTTAATTTGTTTAAAAACACACACAGGGGCTGGAGTGATAGCTCAGCCGGTAGGGCGTTGCCTTACACGCGGCTGGCCCATGCCCCGAGCACCGCCAGGAGTGATTCCTGAGTGCAGAGCCAGGAGAAAACCTGAGCATTGCCCGAGTGTGACTAAAAACCAAAAAAAAAAAAAAAAAAAAAAATAAAATAAAATAAAATAAAAAAAAAAAAATAAAAACACACACAAAAACAGCTCTTGGTTCCTAGTTTACTACCATTCCCCCAACTCCTCATCACCCTCAGAACATGGTTCTGATGAACATATCTCAGGGTTCTTTCACTGTAAATGATCTAATGTCTTGCTTTTCTCATTTATATTTGAAAACTAATGTGATAATTGAGTGTTTGTCTTTTTTGACTTACTTCACCTAGTATGACTTCCTCTAATCTCTTAAAAATGTGAGGTTGGGTTATTTACTTAGGTAACTTATTATTTCCCGACATAATCATCTATTGATACAATCACCTATTACTATGAACTTTCCCTTTGGAATGCTTTTGCTATGTTCCATATAATCTGGCAAGCCGGGCCTTTGTTCTCATTTATTTTCTTAGATTTCTTTTAAGATACATTGCTTGTTCAGTAGTATATTGTTATATTACAAATGTTTGAATTTTTTCCCTTGCTTTCTTTATATGGTTTATTTCTACCTTCATGGTATGTGGGCCGAGAGCATACTTGATAATCAATGCTTGTTGCGCATATTGTGGTAGATGGCTTTGACTATATAAGGAAAGTTCCTTCAGCTCTCATTTTGTTGAGTTTTTTTTTTTTATCAATGATTAGGTGCTGGATCTTGTCAAATGCTTTCTCTGCATTTACTGATATGATCATATGGTTTTAATTTTTTTTCTTTTATTGATATGATGTATTATGTTGACTGACTTGTGAAAGTTAAACCATCCTTGCATACTTGGAATAAATCCTACTTGGTCATGGTGTGTGATCATTTTGATGAGTAGTTGGATTCTGTTTGCTCATATTTTGTTGAGGATCTTTGCGACTAACTATGTTCATCAGGGATATCGACCTGTAATTTTCCCTTTTTTTGTAGTGTCTCTATCTGTTTTTGGTATCAGGGTGATATTTGTCTCATAAAAACTGTTTGGGAGTATTTATGTTTCTTCAATTTCCTGGAAAATCTTGAAAAAACTAGAAGTAGGTCCTCTTTAAAGATTTGGAAAATTTACTAGTGAATCCACCTGGTATTGTGCTTTTTTCTTTTTGATAGAACTTTTGATTAATGTTTCAATTTCCTCAGTAGTTATAAGTCTGTTCAGGTATTCCAAATCTTGTTAGTTCTGCCTTGGGAAATAATAGGAATCCAGGAATTTACCCATTTATTCTAGGGTTCTCTTCGGGTTTCATGGCATACAGATTCTCAGTGTAATCTCTGACGATCTTTCGAATTTCTGTGGTTTCTGTTATTATGCTCCCCGTTACATTTCAGATTAGATTTATTAGGATTCTTTTCTCTTTCTTTGTGAGTATTGCTTGTCATTTATCAATCTCATTTATTTTTTTCAAAGAATCAGCTCTTGGTTTCGCTGGTGTTTTTTGATTACTTTTTAGGGATTCCAATTTATTATTTTCTGCTCCAAATTTTATTATTTCCTTTCTCCTGATTGTTGGTCATTTTCTGAGCTCTTGAGCTGTGAAGTCAGGTTTTTGATGTGGCCCTTTTCCTACTTCCCTGATGAATATTTGCAGAGCTGTAAACTTTCCTCTTAATATTGTTTTTATTATGTCCCACAAGTTCTGGCAGCTCATTGTCCTCATTTTCATTTGTTTCCAGGAATCTTTTTGAATTCTTCTTTGATTTCCCTATAACCTTCTGGTTGTTCAGTAGTAAGCCTTTAATTTCTAGGTGTTTGATTTGATTCACTGATTTTATGTGTGATTAACTTCTATTTTTAACTGCATGATGCTCTGAAAAGATAGCCCATGCTATTTCTATCTTCTTTGTTTTATGGGGCATGTTATTTGGCCCAACATATTGTCTATCTTGGAAAATGTTCCATGTGCAGTGGAGACGAATGTCTCTTTATCTTTTGGGGTTGAAATTTGTCGTGTTTGTAGGGTTTATCTTTACAGTAGCCCTTCAGTTCTTTTTAAGGTTGGTTTTGAGTCTATAAAGTTTCTGAGCTGTTGTTTATCCATAAAGTTGTGTATCCTTCCTTCATATATGAATGAGATTCTAGCTGGGAAGAGTATTCTTTGTAGAGACCTTCATTTCATTAATTTTTTAACTATACCCCACCAATGTCCTCGTGCATGAAGAGTTTTGTGTTATGAGTCTGCTATAAATCTAAGGGAAGCTCTTTTTTATATGTAATTTCCTTCTTTGATCTTGCTGCTTTCAGTATAGTATCTCTATGTATTATATTTGGTGGTATTACTAGGATGTCTTGGGCTCTTTTTTAGTGGGGGTCTCTTTTAGCTGGCACCCTTTTGGGCTTCTTGGATTTGGATGCCTGTGTTTTCCAGCTCTGGTAACTTTTCAGTGATGATGTCTTTAACTGTTACTATCTCATAGATATTGCCTCCCTGTTCCTCTGAAACTCTAATGATTTTATATTTTACAGGATTCATTATATATATATACATACTATATATATATATATATATATATATATATATCACTGTATCACTTGTATCACTTGGCTTCCAGTTGTTCATCGATTTGCTTGTGCTGGCACCAGTAACATCTCCATATGTCCTGTTGCAAGCAAAGTGTACCCCAGGGGCATCTGCTTGCTCCAGGAATAGGAAACCTCAAACTATTCCTTCACATCATGGGAATGAGGTCCATAATTGTTACTTTTTTGGGCATATCAAATAAAACATGGGTAGCTTGCCAGGCTCTGCCGTGTAGGTGGTATACTCTTAGTATACATATATATTGTATATATATTGTGTATACATATATACACAATACATATATATATATACATATATATAAGAAAACTCTAATCAGAAATCATTGACTGAAACAAACAAAACATAAAAAGGAACTTTTCATTTTTATTTAAGTTACTGAGTATATAGATATAAATCTACTTATGACTATAATATAATACTATGACACAGTCCCCTACTATTTTCTTAATTTTGGTAAAAATGATAGTGCTATCATCTGTTTAATTATTGTAAAAGTTATTTTGGGGCTATATCTGACAGTGTTAGGGTTTACTCATATACTCAGGGGTCACTCCTTGTAGTACTTGAAGGACCATATATAGTGCTGGCGCAGGAAATAGGGTTCATAACTTGCAGAACAAATGCTATAACCCTTGTATTGTTTTGTCCAGCCCCTGTTTCCTTTCTTAGTATTGATAATGGGTACATTTTTTCTTTCATTCCTTCTACCAGTCTAGTTAGAATTATGTTGATGCTATTGATTACCTGAGAAAAGTCATTTTTTTTTTTTAAAAATTAATTCAGAGTAGTTTTAAGTTTACAACACAAACTGACAAGAAGGCACAGAGATTCTCATACAATTGTGATCCCACAATTCTTCTTTGCAAATACAAATAACTAATGCTAAAAGATCCTTCCACTTGGAAGACTACTGCTTCCACTGCTTTGGTGACATCACACATATTTTTCTTTTGATTTCTCACTTCACCATTTTGTTCCTGCAAATTTCTTTTTAAAAAATTAAATGAAATAATGAAACAGCATTTTTTTTTTTCTTTTTGGGTCACACCTGGTGATGCTCAGGGGTTACTTCCTGGCTCTTTGCTCAGGAATTACTCCTGGCGGTACTAAGAGACTATATGGGATGGGGATTGAACCCAGGTCGAAGCACGTGCAAGGCAAATGCCCTACCCGTGAAATAGCATAATTTCTTAACTATTCTAAAGGGTTTTTTTTAATTTTACACTTTTCTTGTTCAAAAATATTTTGCCTTATTATACTCTCAATATAAATTGAAACAAGATTTTACAATTTCCCCAAGTGAACAGTAAGTAATTTAGCAAATATTTGGTAAGTGCTAGGGATATGGTAGCAATAAAACCTGTCTCTGCAGAAGAAAATGGCCTGCCATAGAGTGTAGGTTGTAGGGGGTGTGAGGGAAGGGGCACATTGGTATTGGGAAATGTGAACTGATGGAGAGCTGGGTGTTGGAACACTATATGAAAAACTTTGTAATGGTCTACTGAAATTGTGATTCAATAAAAAATATAAATTAAAAAACAAAAACGAAACCCCTGCTATCTCTGATGCCTGAAAGTTTTTATTTTACTTTAGTGAAATAAAATTTTAATTTTATTTATTTTCTCATTGTAGTGCCAAAACTTGCTGAGTTGTTTTCCGGAAATTCTTATGTTCACCAATAAACAATAAAGCATCAGCAGAACTATAATACTGGGCAAACTATCATACAGTGCAAAGAGACTGATTCTGAAAGCAACATGTGACATAAAACATAAAGTCTAGATAATATGCTGAAAATTAAAAACCATCTCAATATGAATTCTTTGCAGCTAGCATAGCTCTAAATCAGTTGTAAAGTTCAAACCACACTACTGTAAGCTTGAATGATGAAAGCCAGAAGTAATGGGGAAAAGTAAGTTCCTAAGTGTAAGAGATCTAAATAGTATTTTGGTGCATTTCCCTGGTTGGTACAAGAAACATTAAAAATCTTTTGGCAGGGGATAAAAATAAATATGAAAGGAATGCTACATATATTAGTCTGCAGACTGTTTCAGGAATGATAAAGTTTACAGTATAGTAGCAAGGGGATAATTTTAGATCATTTTTTGTTTGGGAACTTAAAAAACCATTCAAAACATTTATTTGACATTGTCACAGTCACTAGATAGAGGCAATTAGACCAAAGGATAGGTAAAGGATAGGTAAGGGAAATGCAAGGATAGGGAAGGGATAGGTAAGGAAAGGCAAGGATAAGGAAGAATAGAATAGGCCACCTCTCTCACCTCGCAGTTAGAGGAGCATATCTTTGAAACCAAGTATGTTCTAAATAGTGGACGATACTTGGTAAACAATAAATAGCAAGAAAATAACTTCAAATGTCATTTCTTTCCAAACCAGTCTCAGGTATTGTTTAATAATCAAGATACAAGCTAACTGTGTTATAACAAAATCTAGACCAATTCTATTATATTTATTCTTTTTCAGATATCCCATTTCAGGTAAAGTTTTGAAAGTTGAAAATTAGTCAACTTTTCAATTATACGGAAGTGCCTTGAACATGCCGTGTTCTGTTTCTTTTTAGGAAGGGACTTAGTGCCTAACTTATCTGCTATTGCACTGATGGACATAGTACTTGGCAAATCTTGTTTGTGAAACAGCTATAATACTGCATCTTACTATTCATCTTCCTGATGTTTTCTTGCAACATTTCTGTTCCATCCTGAATACTTTCATGATCATTTTTATCTACTACAAAAAATAAGCCCTGCCCCTCCAGGTGTTGCAAGTGTGGCTACAGTGCCCAGCTGTGTCAGCAGGTGGCAGACAGGAGACAGGGTTTGTCTACACTCAAGGCTCTGCCCTATGGACCCTGAGTGGTTGATGGTTTGACATAGAAAAAGACTGGGCCCCTGGGATCAACCCAGAGCCACTGCAGAGCCTGGCAAGCTACTCGTGGTGTATTCGATATGCCAAAAACAGTAACAATGGACCTCATTCCCAATGAATGGAGATGTTACTGGCGCCTGTTCAAGCAAATCGATGAACAATGGGAAGTCAAGTGACAAGTGACAAAAATAATATCCTGAATATTTTTAAATAATGCTCTCAGAGGCATAAATTTTATCTTGATGATGAACATTTCACACTGTGTAGCAAATATTTTGGTATTTGTTTCCACATGCAAACCAGTGGTAGAAATGGTGGGACCTATTTCTCCTAACTTCAGTTTAAGCAGAATGGTCGAAGCATCTAATCCGGCAATCAAAATACTCTTTGGCTTTTGGCAGTGAGAAAGAAGCAAAGTGAAGGGCTTTCACTTTTCAGGCTCAGGCGGATTGTGGCATAATTGAGGGGTCAGTGTAGAAAGGGTTTGGGACTCCCCCGGCCTTTCCTTACACTCTCCTGACAAACTGAGGGAGAACGGGAAGAGGAGTTGAGGACAGGAAGGGTGGCTCCCAGGGGGAGGAAACTCCAGGACACAAATTTACATGAGATAAGACTTTTTAAAGTGTGGAGTGTGGATGAGCAGTAAAAAGTCAAAGTGTGCGACAAAGCTTCCTCCAGCTGTGCATGGCAAATCTTGTCTTTGAAACCACTATTTCATGTTTTTATTCCTATAACTTGTCAGATTGAAAAAAATTCAATCTAGGAACATAACTATTTTGAAAAGCATATACACAGGTAAAGAGCCCTCAATAAAACCATGGACTATTTTTGATCATTCTGATGTGACGTTAACTCAGCCTTACATTATAGATTCTTTGGTAATAGAAATACCAGTGTTCAGATTCATTGAAAGAAGAAAGCATGTTTTCTGGTACTCATTGAAATTGGACAAATGGCTTTACTTGCTCATTCTCAGTTACCACTTCAAAAAAGTGAGGTTTGATCAAGTGCTCTTTCACCAATCCTTCTAATTTTAATATAATTATCTGTGTTACTATAATGCGAGGTTAAGGATTCAGAATTAGGTAAAACACAATACTCTTGCTAAAAGAATCTAATTTGAAATGCAGAAATATACACAAAATATTTCAAACGTCAATATGAGTGTAATATGCTGGAATACTTTGGAATCCCCCATCTTTTCCCATTTGACCATGGCTAGAGTCACTTTAAGTTGTTACACTTAAGGCTGTGATGACATTACTCCTATTGAAATCAACCAATAATGCTCAATAACCTATGATATACAAACCAGTCTTTTTCAGAAATTCAACTGGATAAAAGTATCACTAGTGTTCAGGTTGAGAAATAAACTACTCTTGAAATTCAGAGGAAAAATCACTGTGGGAAAGAAAGATTGGGAAAGTTTCATCAAGCAACTTTTCTGTGAATTGTGTGGTTACAGCTGGAGAAACAACATAAACAAGATTGTGGAATGATAATTATCATTGTTTATTTGGCAGAACAGTGATAAACTTAGCGCATCTGGAGTAGAGGACTTTTAAAACTAAGCTAAGATAAAAGTTTAGTTTGGTGACATATCGTGGAGAACCTCAAAAGCCAGGTTGAAGACTTCTTAATTTATTTATTCGACAATGGAGAGCCACCCAGTGGGTCTACTTGAGAGTCCGCAGTGCTTTAGCTAGATTAGTCTGGCAGATGTGATGGTTCTATGGTGGTGGAACAACTGGAAGACTACCAGAAATTTTTCTTGCTATTGTTCATTTTTAATAACAATCCAGGCTTAAGGCAGAGAATATAAATTCAAGCAAAACTTGACTTAACTATGAGGCTTGTACCACATATTCCTTATCTGAATCAATTATAAATTAGAATAAGAGCCGTTCAGCAGCAGTAGTACCAAATTAGGTTTTCACACAAATGCATAAATTGTGAGTTTGGGTTTATTTGTGATATGGGTCTCGTTAAGCTATGTTTTTGCTCATGTGTTTATGTCATGTGTGTTTCATATGATAATTTTTGGTGATCTTACTTCACAAATAGAAGCAGTGCATCTGAGAATATTCATTTTACTTTCTTCCTTTTGACCATGCCCAGGTGTTCTTAGAGCTAACTTCTAACTCAGTGCTCAGGGATCACTCCTGGTGGGCTTGAGGGAACTGTATGGGGTGTTGGGGATTGGACTCAGGTCAGGCACATGCAAGGCAAGCAGCCCACACGCTGTACTATTGCTCTAACTCCAGAATATTCACCTGTGCCACTGTAATTTTAAGTCCATAGTGTCTTTGGTACTTGGATCCTCTTTTGAGCAATGCTTCCTAAATACTGGGATATATAATCACAGTGCACAAATACACCACTTTATAAGTATATTACTATATTTACTTCTACTCAGGCAAGAATATGCAACCACTAAAAAGCTGGTGAATCTCAAGGGAAATAAGGTAAAAGTGCTAGACAACTTTTATTAGTGATTATGTAGTTTATTATCAGCTAGGGAAGCAATAATTTTCCTCCTTTATTTTCTATTTCCACTGCTCAAATTGAATAACCCTTGTTAAATCAGTGTGAATCAGGCATTCAGACAGATTTGGACAAGAGAATTATTCCTTTGAGGTCTGAAGGAAGCAATTTTCTGACCATTGTTTTAAAAGATAATTGCTCTACTCAGTTGTCATAATAACTTTTGCTATGCCCTGCTTGAAGTAGGAATACATAAGTATCAAAAGGTAAGTGAACAAATGAATGAATAAAGGTTACCCAGTATAGAATGGTAAAGATCCCATTGATTTCTGGCTTTGTGGATCATTAGATTTCAAAACAAAGATTTTCAACAATGGAAATAAAAGTTACTCTTTTAAGTTATATCTCAAATTCTATTCGAAAAGGTTTTCTAGCAGCTTTCTATTCAGGAAATTATTCAAATGCTTACTGTTTTGGTGTTATTCTAATTGATATTTGTATGTTTAAACTACAGCTGAGAAGGGCATAAGAAGAATAAAAAGACAATAGCTAAATGTGTGATATATTTACACATTATATCACTTGACTTTATCACTTGACATCCCGTTATTCATCTATTTGCTCAAGCGGGTGCCAGTAACATTTCCATTTGACCCTATCACGTGCCAGTGTAGCCTAATGGCATCTGGTTTCTTCGAATACAAAAATTCTTCTTATTATATAATAAGATCAATATTAAAGGTGTCTAAATAGCTTTCAACTTAATAACTAATGCAGATTAACAATCCCCAAAGTAAATGGAGCTGAGTAGGTGTCTTAACTGTTCAGCACTTGCCTTGCATTTCTTTTTATTTTTTAATATTATTATAGTTTTTGCTTTTTTGGGTCACACCCAGCGATGCTCAGGGGTTACTCCCTGGCTCTGCACTCAGGAATTACTCCTGGCAGTGCTTGGGGACCATATGGGATGCTGGGGATCGAACCCGGGCTGGCATAGGCCCGGCCACATGCAAGGCAAACGCCCTACCCTCTGGGCTATCGCTCCGCCCCTTGCCTTGCATTTCTGAAGTTTGATTCCCGATGTTGCCCGCCTCCCCCCCCCCCACCTCATGCTCCCACCCCCTCTCCCCTCCAACTACTTGGAGTAGTGAGATTGTACAGGGGTTAAGGCATTTACCTTGAATACAGGTGACTCTAGTTTGAGTCTTCGTACAATGTGTGGTCACTAAAGTACTTCCAGGACTGATTTTTGAGCACATTAGTATACCTGCAGGTATGGCCCTAAAACTGATCAATTAATCAAACATCCAAATAAATAAACAAAAATGAAAAGGACAGATAATTTGAATAAAACACTTCTACACTTCTCTGAGGAGGCATACATATTGCCTGTGAAGGAAGGCACATCATTACAGATTATCAGCAAAATGCAAATGAAGACCACAATGAGACAGACAATGGGATAGCACCTGTTACCTCTTGCTTGACAATGACTCACATCAAAAGGAACAATAAGCATTTGAGAGGCTTTGGATAAAAAGGAGCACTGTTGCAGGGAATGTAAATTAGTTCAATAATTTTGGAAAATTTATGGACCTTTCCTCAAGAAGCTGAAGTTAGAACTATCATATGATACAGCATCTCACTTTTGAGCATCTGCCCTGAGAACATTGGTACACTGGTGATGAATGTATTGGTGGATTGTGCATGAAAAAAAAAACACCATTTTAATAGTATTGTAAACCAAAAAGTAATAATAAAATAAATAAAATTTAAACAAAGGGAATTTGGATGAATTCACAAAACATCATGTCCATTTTTTTTTTTTTGCTTTTTGGGTCACACCCGGCGATGCTCAGGGGTTTCTCCTGGCTCTGCACTCAGGAATTACTCCTGGCCGGTGCTCGGGGACCATATGGGATGCCGGGATCGAACCGCGGCTGGCATGGGCCGGCCACCTGCAAGGCAAATGCCCTACCCACTGGGCTATCGCCCGGCCCCACATCATGTCCATTTTAATATTTACTACAGCATTATTTATAATAGTTAAAATATGGAAGGAATCAAAATACCCATCATTAGGTGATTTGTTAATGAAGATGTATGACAGTTACATAATAAAATTCTATTCAGCTCTTATTCATATGAAAGTTTTTCATTTGCAATAATATAAAGCAGTTCTAAGAAGATTCTGCAAGGCAAAATAGCTCAGAAGGAAAAGTGCAAGGGGGGAGGGTTCAACTTTGGTGTATATGGAAAATGCTACAGTGTAGGCTTCTAATGATCTACCTCAAGAGACTTAAGTGAAGGGGCCAGCCAGTAGGACAAGGGAACTGCAGGAAGGAAACAAGGTTGGAGGGAAGCCGAGGTCAGAAAAATGTGAGAAACACCATCCTAGGGTATGTATTTTTTTTTTCCGTGCTACACTATGCAGGAAGCGATTTGAAAGACACTGTGGTACTAGACCACACCATAGACTATGTAATGGAAAATCATTTCTAAGCTGGACTTTATGATTAGCATAAAGGCACTCCCCCCTAGCAAACCTCCCCTCTACAATAAGCTGCTTATTGCAGACACAGAAGGACTCAAGGTTTCATTTGTTGGGAAAAATTGTTGCTATTTAAAAACATTCTGGGACTAGAGAAATAGCTCAATAGGTTGAGTACATGGTCACATGAGAAGTCCTGGGAATAAACCCTGAGCACCAATAGTATGATCCTAATGGAGAAATATTCTGCTTCCAATATTACATATAAAAATGATGATTTTAGCCATATATTATTTTTGTGTAAGGAATGTTTTATTTATTTATTTATTTTTTTTTTTTGGTGAAGTGAGATGACTTTTACTGGAATTTATTCAGAAAGATGTGAGGGTAGGGAAAGAAAGAGTATATGTATTTGAGAGAACACAGGATACTTTGGAGTGGAAATAGACAAGCAAAGAAACATGGAGACAAGAAAGCGAGATATATGTTTAAAGGAGAATGCAGACTTGAAGAGCGAGCCTGTGTAAGATTTTTTTTTGTTTTTTGCTTTTTGGGTCACACTTCGGCGATTATCAGGGGTTAGTCCTGGCTCTGAACTCAAGAATTACTCCTGGCAGTGCTCGGGGACCATATGGGATGCTGGGTATCGAACCTGGGTTGGCTGCTTGCAAGGCAAACGCCCTACCCGCTGGACTGTTGCTTTGGCCCTGAAATGTTTTTAACAGAACATTTGCTTATGTAAAAAATATGCCTTTAATCTTAGTCTGAGTGTAGACTAAAATAAATATGAAACAAATTGTTCTGTGTGATTTAATGAGAAAGTTAGAGATTCTGATAGGGGTGATTGGTTGAATCTGGAGGGGTTATTGGTTGAAGAGATTATCTGTGAGTAGTAAAGAGCAGATAGGGATTGACGCAGAAGGTGAGAGTGGGACCCTGCAACATTGATAGACTAGGCGCCGCCACAAAAAAAGTACTTCGATGCTGAGAAATTAATTATAGAGCAAGGAGCTTTGATAGGAAAATAATAGCTCATTGTTTACTTTGAGGTTATTGCTTATTGGGTACTGTGGCAATCTCCCAAACTTAACCTCATTTCTTTATTTCAAAAAGATAGCAATAATCTAGTGTTAAAGCAGAGAGGGTGTGAGAGAGAGAGAGAGAGAGAGAGAGAGAGAGAGAGAGAGAGAGAGAGAAAAGGGAGAGAGAGGGGGAGGGGATCGAGGAAGGGAGAAGATGGGAGAAGTTCTATATTATATTTCTTTGTCTTCATGTAGAGAACAGTAGCTGTGGTATATGAATTATTGGGGGAGGGAGAGTGAAACATTAGTCTTAAAATTAGTATGGCATTACTAGCTAAAGGAATATTGGGCAGATTTTGAATTTCCCACTGTGGTGTGATTTTAGAGTCATTTTTTTAGTTCTAAAATTAGGGTTATTTCTTACTTTTAAAATTTGTATTTTATTTATTTTTTCGTGACTTGGGCCACATCTAATGGTGCTTAGGTCTTAATCCTGGCTCTGTGCTGAGGTATCACTCCTGGTGGACTTGGAGACATATGAAATATCATGGATCAAACCTGGCTTGGTCAGATGCAATAAGCATCCTACCTACTGATCTATCACTCTGGTTCTGCCCTGGATTAATCAGTTTTTAAAAATAAGGAGTGATCCTTATTTTTTAAGGAAAATCCTTATTTTTAAAGGGTTTTAAAACCCTTATTCCTTATTTCTTTTTTTCTTTTGGGTCACACCCGGCAATGCTCAGGGGTTTCTCCTGGCTCTGCACTCAGAATTACCTCCTGGGGTGCTCGGGTGACCATATGGGATGCCGGGGATCGAACCCAGGCCGGCACGGTCCGGCGCGGGCAAGGCAAACGCCCTACCCGCTGGACTATCGCTCTGGCCCCCCTTATTCCTTATTAAAGAAATTTACAGTAATTTTAGATTCATAATAAAATTCAGGAGAAAGTGCCTAGATATATTGTATAATCCAACCTCCAGACCTGCATAACCTCCCCCCATTATTAGCACATTTCCCAGGATGAAGGTCTTTATCCCAAGAAAGAACCTACACTAATACGTCTTAGTTACCCAAAGTCCATCATTTTTTCTTTGATGAAAATTTTTTATTGGTTTTGTAAATTCTATAAGTGTGGAAAATGTATGACATATATACATTATTATAATATAGTATTTTCACTGTGCGAAGATTTTATGTGCTCCCTTTAGTCATCTCTGTTTACTCTGTCCTGACTGTTATTAGTTTTTTATTTTATGTATCATTAAAGAAATTCAAGTCCTTTGAAGAGTGGAAAATTTTAAGAACCTGATTTTATTGAACTCCAGAAAAGAGAGACCGGAAAAGGTGATAAAATTAGTCTAGTAGCATATTTGACTTTTCTCTTTACTCTGGGTATTTCAGACTTTTGTCTTAGTCCCCCAAATATTACATTTATGCTAAGTCACGTTACAGTGAAATTAGGCATAGATTTGAAGGAAAAAGTGGCAACCATATCATGTTATCAGCAAAATGCCTCTGAAGACAAAGGGATGGTCGGTAACAGTGGAGTGGTTTCATGTGCTTGGGCCCTAAATAAGATGATTAACAATTCCGACTGGAAAACACCATCTGGTAAAGCCACATCTTTCCCCTCAAGGCCAAAGACCTTCCTCAGTCTTTTAGTTTTATTGTCCCCTGGGGAATCACTGTATGAATATACCCTGATAAAAATTATGAACTTGACATTTTTCTGAAGATGGAAGTAAAGGCTTAGAATTGCTATCACAAATAATGGACCATTAAGTGGTGGCCAGAGGGAGATCATACACTTATAGGAGTAGGATGCACTGAAAATAATTGGAAACAGAGTCATTAGTACTCCGAAAAGGAACTTGAACACTGGCAAGTGATTTGGGAAGCCATTTTTTAACGTATTTGTGCATTAAGTGGGCATGTCCTTGCCCATTTAAATAACTATAATGGGGATTTCTGTTGATAAAGCCCAGTTTTTAAGACAGTACCCTCACAATAAAGCCATCAACCTTTTAGAAGACAAAGGTTATTATAGAAAGACAAGCACTAAACCTTTATGGAGCTATTCCATGGACCTTAGTTTCTTCATATCTGAAATTAAAAAATATTCAAACAACATGTTCTAACTCAAAATAAAAATCACAAAATTCAAAGGTGGTAGGATTTGATGTTTTGATTCATTTTTAGTGAAGTAAAAAAAGTAAAATTGCTTTACAACATAAACTCCAGGTTTGCCTCATTGAAGGCAAACATGTGTCTGCTCTGCCCAGTTACACCCTACTCAGCTTCCACTTCTGCCTTCCTCTTCACTTGTGGCAACAAAGATTGGTTTCATAGTGCAAAGTTTGTTCTTGTTTTGTGTATTTCGCTAGTTTGTTTTCTCTGTAAAACACTAGGAATGAAATTGTACAGTGCTTATCTTTCTCCATCTGGCTTACTTTACTTAGCATAATATCCTTTGGGATCATCCAAGTTGTAGCAGATGTCAATATCTATCTATTGTGTTTACAAAGCCCACCTTATATTATCCATCGTATATTATCCATTTACAGTTAATGGGTGCTAGATCTATGTTCACAAGAAATATTGGTCCAGGTGGGGTTTGTTTTGTTATGTCCATGCATAATTTTAGATCAGGCTAATGCTGACTTCCTAGAATGTGTTTGGAAGTTGTAATTCATTTTTTTTTTTTATTTGTTATTGAGGTCATACCTGGCTGTGGTCACGACTTAATCCTAAGCTCTGAACTCTAGGATAACTCCTGACAATGCTTTGTCAACCATATGCATTGTTAAGGATTGAATCCAGGTCAATTGCATATGAGCAAGCCCTTGCCAGCTGTACTCTATCTTTGGTTCAGTTTTTAACTTTTTTGAAAACATTCATAAATAAGGAAAATATATGTTAATTTTTTTTGCTTTTTTGGGTCACATTTGGCAATGCTCAGGGGTTACTCCTGGCTCTGCACTCAGGAGTTACTCCTGGCGGTGCTCAGGGGACCATATGGGATACTGGGGATTGAACCCAGGTCAGCCGCATGCAAGGCAAACGCCCTACCCACTGGACATCGCTCCAGCCTCTGTTAATTCTTTAAATGTTTGAAAGAATAGTTTTCTGCAGCTGTTAAAATGAAGAAAGTTCTTGTTGGCCCAGGACATTGGCTTCCTATCTTCACCTAAAGAATGTCCCCCGCCCCATAAAATGATCTGATCCTAAAAAAAAAAAATGATAGACTATACTGCTAATATAATTGAACCTTGGACTTGGTAGAACTTATGTCACATTTTAAATTTTGTTATTTGGGGACCTTAGCAATTGGACAATGTACAGGGTGGTTGCTTTGCACGCAGCAGACCCCGATTCAGTCCCTGGCATCACGTATAATCCCCAAATTTGCCAGGAGTAATTCCTGAGGAAGAGCCAGGAGAAAGCCATGAGCATGAGCACTGTAGGGCGTGGCCCCCAAATAAAAGAAATATTAAAAATTATTTTTATTTTTGATGTGTCTGTTAGGTTTTTTTTTATTCATCCTGATTCTGTCTTGGAATGCTGTATGTTTCAAAGAGTTAATTTGTTTCTGTGAAGTTTAATTCATTGCCATAAATTACTTTAGTATACTATATAATTAGTCTTTGAATTCTTGTCATGACTTACTTTTTTCTTCTGCTGTTTCTGATTCTATTCTATTGGACTTTCCTTTTCATTGTAAGGAAAGTTTTACCTGTTTTTTAAAATATTTAATCAGATCTTTACTGAATTTATGGGTTGTCTTTTTCATCACTTTCTTTTCTGTTTTGCTCTGTATTGTTTGCTGGTTAAAGAGTTGGTGACTTTTGCGCCATTATTTTTCTTTTTCTAGTTAGGTACAGGCGGGCAGTGCAAATGCTTTTCCCAGCTTCTGCTGCATCTTCCAGTATTTCTGCTCTTCTGCCTTTGCGGTCTTCTTTTTATAGCTTCTTTGCACCGCTTAGCAAGCTTGGATGTTAGCAGAAGGAACGGAGTTCCTGACCTCCGCCGCTATTCCAGAATCAGGGACGCTGTCTTGTTTGCCAAGGCATCGAAAATCAGATGGGCTGGACATGTAATGCAATTTGGAGACAAACCGCTGACTAGAGCCATTACGACTGGATCCCACGGATATCAAAAGATCACGTGGCTGCCCACCTACAAGATGGTTAGACTTCCTTTGTAAAGACGCTGAAAGAACGGTTTGAGGCTCTTCATATTCCTGAATCAACCAGATGCTATTTGGCTACATTGGCACGTGATAGGGTCCAATGGAAATGTTACTGGCGCCCGCCGAGCAAATCGATGAATAACGGATTCAAGTGGATCAAGTGAAGTGATCCAAGTTAGGTACAAGCTGAGTTTTTTAAATTTTTGCCTGTTCTTGTTTCCTAAGGTAACCTTAAACTTCTCTTTTTAAAAAATGTTGCCCTTTTCCAAAAAAAAAACATATGAAAAATGCTCATCATCACTAATCATCAGAGAGATGCAAATCAAAACAACAATGAGATACCACTTTACACCACAGAGACTGGCACATATTCAAAAGAACAAGAACAACAAGTGCTGGCGTGGGTGTGGGAAAAGGGGACACTCATCCATTGTTGGTGGAATGCCGGCTGGTACAGCCTTTCTGGAAAACAATATGGACATTCCCTCCAAAGACTAGAAATTGAACTCCCATTTGACCCAGCCATACCACTCCTGGGAATCTACTCTGGGAAACCAAAAATACGCAGCGGAAACACCATCCCTACTTTTATGTTCATAGCAGCATTATTCACAATAGCCAGAATCTGGAAGCAACCAGAGTGCCCAAAAATCGATGACTGGATAAAAAAGCTTTGGTACATCTACACAATGGAATACTATGCAGCTGTTAGGAAAAAATGAAGTTATAAAATTTGCCTCACAAATGGATGGACATGGAGAAGATTATGTTGGAGCTTAAATTAGCCAGAAGGAGAGAGACAGATACAGAATGACTGCATTTATCTGCATAACATAAATATATAGGTACATATTATGATACCAATATCCAAGGTCAAGTGAAACATATATCAGGAGGTCCTGTCAAAGGTGGAAATTATCACAAACGTGTGGGAGTCAGAGGCTAGGTAAGACAGAAAATGGAACAGTGTGCTAACAATTGTCGAGGGTACTAATGCCAACCTAGAACTGAGCATTAAATAGAGGCAAAAAGATACACATGACAACCCTTTAATGTATGTTCTGTAATCCATAGTCTGAGGGGAAGGAAAAGAGAAAAGAGAGAGAAAGGGAAAGAAATAAAGAACCTGCCATGGAGGAGGGCTGGGGGAGGGGGAGGGAACCGGGACGTTGGTGGTGGGAGATGGGCACTGGTGGCGGGATGGGTGCTGGAACACTGTATGACCAAAAACCCAAATATGAACTTTTTTAATTGTATATCTTTGTAATTGTAAAAATAAAAAATTAAAAATAAAAAAAAAAAAAAGTTGCCTCCAGGATACAAAAATCAACACCTAAAAGTCAGTGGCTTTCCTATATACAAATAACTAAAAGAGAAGAAAGGGATATTAAGGAAACAATTCCATTCACAATTGTGCCACAGAAAATCAAATACCTAGGAATCAACTTACCCAAGTATGTAAAGGACCTGTACAAAGAAAAACTACAAGACACTGCTCCAAGAGATAAAAGAGGACACAAGGAAATGGAAACACATTCCCTGCTCATGGATGGGGAGAATCAACATTGTCAAAATGGTAATACTCCCTAGAGCTCTGTACAGATTCAATGCAGTCCCTATGAGGATACCCATGACATTCTTCAAAGAAATTGACCAAACGCTCCTGAAATTTGTATGGAACACAAACCCCCCAAGGATAGCTAAAGCAATCCTCGGAAAAAGAAGATGGGGAGGCATCACCTTTCCCAACTTCAAACTGTACTACAAGGCAGTAGTAATTAAAACAGCATGGTATTGGAATAAAAACAGACCTGTGGACCTATGGAATAGAATTGAGTATCCTGACACCCAACCTCAAACACATGATCATTTAATCTTTGATAAAGGTGCAAATGAGTCTAAAATGGAGTAAGGAAAGCCTCTTCAACAAGTGGTGTTGGGAAAACTGGGCAGCGACATGTAAAAAATGAATTTGACCTGTGTCTAACACCATGCACAAAAAATCAGATCAAAATGGATTAAAGATCTCAATATCAGACTTGAATCCATAAAAAGTACATTGAAGAAAAATATAGGAAAAACCCTCCACGACATTGAAGCTAAAGGCATCTTCAAAGGTGAAACATCACTAACAAAGCAACTAGAAGAAAAGATAAACATATGGGACTACATGAAACTAAAAAAGCTTCTGCACCTCAAAAGAAACAGTGACTAAGATACAAAAGCAGTCCACAGAATGGGAAAGAATATTCACCCAATACCCATCTGATAAGGGGTTAATATCCAGGATATATCAGGCACTGGTAGAACTTTACAAGAAGAAAACAAACAACCCCATCAAAAAAATGGGGGAGAAGAAATGAAACAGAAACTTCAGCAAGGAAGAAATTCGAATGGCCAAAAAAACATATGAAAAAAAATGCTCATCATCACTAATCATCAGAGAGATGCAAATCAAAACAACAATGAGATACCACTTTACACCACAGAGACTGGCACATATTCAAAAGAGCAAGAACAACAAGTGCTGGCGTGGATGTGGGGAAAAGGGGGACACTCATCCATTGTTGGTGGGAATGCCGGCTGGTACAGCCTTTCTGGAAAAACAATATGGACATTCCTCCAAAGACTAGAAATTGAACTCCCATTTGACCCAGCCATACCACTCCTGGGAATCTACTCTGGGAAACCAAAAATACGCAGCGGAAACACCATCCCTACTTTTATGTTCATAGCAGCATTATTCACAATAGCCAGAATCTGGAAGCAACCAGAGTGCCCGAAAAATCGATGACTGGATAAAGAAGCTTTGGTACATCTACACAATGGAATACTATGCAGCTGTTAGGAAAAAATGAAGTTATAAAATTTGCCTATAAATGGATGGACATGGAGAAGATTATGTTGAGCGAAATTAGCCAGAAGGAGAGAGACAGATACAGAATGACTGCATTTATTTGCATAACATAAATATATATGTACATATTATGATACCAATATCCAAGGTCAAGTGAAACATATATCAGGAGGTCTTGTCAAAGGTGGGAAATTATCACAAACGTGTGGGAGTCAGGAGGCTAGGTAAGACAGAAAATGGAACAGGGTGCTAACAATTGTCGAGGGTACTAATGCCAACCTAGAACTGAGCATTAAATAGAGGCAAAAGGATACACATGACAACCTTTTAATGTATGTTCTGTAATCCATAGTCTGGAAGGGGAAGGAAAAGAGAAAGAGAGAGAAAGGGAAAGAAATAAAGAACCTGCCATGGAGGTGGGCTGGGGAGGGGAGGGAACCGGGACGTTGGTGGTGGGAGATGGGCACTGGTGGAGGGATGGGTGCTGGAACACTGTATGACCAAAAACCCAAATATGAACTTTTTAATTGTATATCTTTGTAATTGTATATCTCACGGTGGTATAATAAAATACTTAAAAAGGTCTTTCTGCATCCCGTAGTTTCTGATAGCCCTTTAATTAAACTCATGTAGTTTTTATTTTTACTTTTGATTTTTTTCATTGATCCAAAGTGGTTGTTCAATAGTAATTTGTTTATTA
>JAJIBD010038441.1:0-49770 GCA_021461705.1 Cryptotis parvus
TTAACAAAGCAACTAGAAGAAAATATAAATATATGGGACTACATGAAACTGAAGAGCTTCTGCACCTCAAAAAGAAACAGTGACCAAGATAGAAAGACAGTCCACAGAATGGGAAAGAATATTCACCCAATACCCATCTGATAAGGGTTAATATCCAGGATATATCAGGCACCGGTACAGCTATATAAGAAAAAACAGCCAACCCCATTAGAAAATGGGGGAGAAGAGATGAACAGAAACTTTGACAAGGAAGAAATCCGAATGGCCAAAAGGCATATGAAAAAATGCTCATCATCACTAATCATCAGAGAGATGCAAAATCAAAACAACAATGAGATATCACCTCACACCACAGAGAATGGCCCATATCCAAAAGGGTAAAAGCAACAAGTGCTGGCGTGGATGTGGGGAAAAGGGGACTCTCATACACTGTTGGTGGGAATGCTCGACTTGTACAACCTTTCTGGAAAACAATATGGACATTCCTCCAAAGACTAGAAATTGAGCTCCCCTTTGACCCAGCCATACCGCTCCTGGGAATATACCCTGGAAAGCCAAAAAATGCACAGCGGAAACACAATCCACACTTTTATTTTCATAGCAGCACTGTTCACAATAGCCAGAACCTGGAAACAACCAGTATGCCCAAGAACTGATGACTGGATAAAGAAACTGTGGTACATCTACATAATGGAATACTATGCAGCTATCAGAAAAAATGAAGTTATGAAATTTTCCTATAAATGGATGGATATGGAAAGAATCATGTTGAGTGAAATTAGTCAGAAGGAAAGAGAGAGACATAGAATGACTGCATTTATTTGCATGACATAAATATACTAGGTGATCTTACCGAAAGTGGAAATTACCACAAGCGTGTGGGAGTCAGAGGTTGGTTTAGATAGAGAAGGGAACATGTGTGAATAAATGTCTAAAGTTCTGATACTAACATAGAACTAGTATTAAATACAGACAAAAAATGCAAATGATGGCTTCTAAGTGTATCCGTAGTGCAACCCACAAATGTGTGGGAGAAGGAGGAGAGAGAGGGGGGGGGGAGAGAGAGAGAGAGAGGAGATAAAGAACCTGCCATTTAGGCAGGATGTGGGGGGGGGAGGGAATTGGGGACATGGGTGGTGGCTGAGGGGCACTGGTAGAGGGCGGGTGCTGGAACACTGTGTGACCGAAACCCCAAGCGTGAACAACGTTGTAATTGTATATCTCACGGTGGTATAATAAAATGTTAAAAAAAAAAAAAAAAAATAAAAAATTTTTTAAAAAATAAATAAAATTTTCATGATTTTTATAAAGCCATACAAAATGAAATACATGCAAAATGCCTATATAATAGACATAAAGTAGACATTAGTGTATTAGTCTTTAATGATTAGATGCCATTTATATCTTTCTAGGAAAAGAATGAAGAATTGTACTTTATTTTTCCTTATTTGGATTTCAGATTCTGGCTAGGGTTTTCAAATTCTACATATAAAAATATAAAAAAAAAATACCGTGTTGTGGAGTTTTTTTTTTTTTTTTTTTTGGGTCACGCCCAGTGATGCTCAGGGGGTTACTCCTGGCTCTGCACTCAGGAAATTACTCTCTGACGGTGCTCAGGGGATCATATGGAATGCCGAGGATTGAACCCAGATGAGCCACATATAAGGCAAACACTACCTGCTGTACTATAGCTCCAGCCCCTTGTTGTAGAGTTTTTTCCTTTTACATTTTAAATATTTTATTCAATTCTCTTCTTGTTTGCCTGTTTTCTGAGGAGAAATCTAGTAGAATCCTAATCCTTGAATCCCTGTAGATGAATATCTACCTCTCTCCCCCTACTCAGCTTTTTTCGATTTTCTTTGTCTTTGTTTTCTTGTATTTTGAATATTTCCAACGTAATGAAGCTTTTTTTTTATTTATCTTGCTTGTCATTCTGAACTTCTTAGATCTGTGGTTTGATGTTTTCCATTAATTTTGAACAGTCTTTAACCATTATTATTCCACATACTTGTATTCCTGTCTTTTCCACTCATCTGATATAACCATCATACTGTAATACATTTTATTATTGCCCCCAAATTCTTCACTATTTCATTCCAGTGATTTTCAACTTTTCACACCTTCAGAACAGTAAAAATAGGGAGAACTCATGAATTGCTGAGGCAGAAAAATTTTAAAGCAGTATTTATTATAAGAATATATTAACAGTTATAATTGTAACACTGTGTTCAAGTATAGCATATGTTAAAATGCAAACACTTTTATGCAGATCAGTGATTGAAAAACAATATTCTATTTTTTTCTTTTACGTTTTGGAAGTTTCCATCATCATACCTTCTATTCTACTGATTACTTGTTTGCTGAAAAACCACCAATGTCTTTCTTCATTTATGTTATATTTTGGGGGTTTCTATCCTTCCCTTTTGATTCATTTTTAGCACTTCAGTCTCTCTTCCTTACATTACCCATCTATTCTTAAACGTTGCTTACTTCTTCTATTAAATAAATAGCATAATAATCATAATTGTATTAAATTCTTGGACTAATTCCAAATTTTCTGCCATCACCAAGTCTAGTTCTAATGTTTTCTCTGTCTCTTTAAATTAAGGCGGGTTTGAGGGGAGAGGTATTTTTACTGTTTAGTATGAATGTGATTTTTTTTTGTTGTTGTTGAAAATCAACTGGGTTGGTTCAAGGATAAAAAGAACTAAGGTAAATAGGTCCTTGATATAAGGCATTTTATTTATCTGGCTTGGGGGGTAAGCTGTGTTCATTATTTGCTGTAGCTGTAGGTGTCAAGGAATTCAATTTCCTTTAGTATCCTTGTTCTCCTCTCTCTTGTTGTTTTTAAGTTTCCCTAGAAACTTAATTTCGTTTTGAGCCCGAGTCTTGCATTTGCTTCAACTGTCATCCCTCAGTTTAAAAAATTTAATTTACTTACTTTGTTTTGTTTCCCAGTGGAGAGTTGGTGTGTGTGTGGGGGGAGGACACACACAGTGGTGCTCAGGGAACCACTCCCAGCACAGCTTGGAGGCCGATGAGCCACCTCCCCAATCCCTTGGCCCCGCTTATTGCACAGGAGCCCCGTTAATGTGATGTTAGCCATGGGGGCAGTGAAGGAGTTCTATTATTCTGTGATTAGGTCTCTTAATAAGCTTGTGCCTGTAAGTTATGACTTTCATAAACGCTGCGTTGCTTTGTCCCACTTAAGGGAGATGGGAGGGTCGGAAGCGATTGGAGTCTCATTCTCCAGGTCAGTTAGGCTGATAAAAGTCCAGTTAGACTCACCCTATACATTTCCCTTGAGGCAGGGACTTTTGCTAAAGAAAACTGGGGGTATTCTGGGTTACCTTCAATATTTCAGAATCATTACTTTCTTTTCCCTCCCCCCTGGAAGCATAAGCACTTTCCTCTGATCTTCAGTGTGAGCATTTGGAAGGGGCCCAGAGGGGTAAAACTCAGCAAAGTGTGCCCCTTCCTGCCATATGTTTACTTCTCAAAGTAGCCTACACCAAGCTCCAGCTTGGATGCAGGGAAGCTTATTTTCCACCTGTAGTAACCAGGCTCTTTATTTCCTATGTTCTGATGCTTTGGCATCTAAATATCTTACAGACCTTGGGAGGGTTGTTCCTCCTAGTTCTAGCTAATTCATAGAAGTAACAAATACTTACCCACAACATGCTTTTCCTATGCAAACCCACCAACCCAGAGTTCATAACACAAACCACCTCCTTTATCAGGTCTGCACATCCTGAGCATTATAATAGTCCCCTGCCCTAGCCACCTCAAGGTCAGGTACTAGACCATCAGGAGCAACCCCTATTTCCCAGAGCCCTGAGAACCGTTTAAAGCGGGCAGCTGTGGTGCTCTTTGCCCTGACTCACTATCTCTTCTCTTTGAAACAGCAGCACAACACTTGCTCACACTTCCTCTCAGTCTCTGCTTCCTACAGGACCTGGTGTGCTTCCCTGTGGAATAGCATGGAATGGTCCGTGTCCAGAATCTGTGAGAATAGTCACTGTCTTCCTTCATGGCAATCATTTCCATGTAAATCAGTGCCTAACTGATTTCTATATGTGTGTATGTGTGTGCGGTGTAAGGTGTGTGTGTGCGTGTTGTTTTGTGTGTGTGTGTGTGTGTGTGTGTGTGTGTGTGTAGAATCAGTTCTGGGTTCATATATGAGTTCTGGGTGTTCTTTGAACACTGCCAGTACTGGCTCCCATCAAGGAATTCTGCTCCAAGTTAGCTATAATTCTCAGCTTCTCTCTCTGGTTTCTGGGGCTATAGATGCCCCATAAACTCAATTATCAAGTGACATTAAGAAGAATTGCTGTTTTTCAGCTGGCTTGGTGGTGTTTTTTTTTCTTGGTTGTTATTTGGATGTGACAAATGGCTTCTAAGGTTTATCCACTTTTTGAAATGGAAACCAAACTAATAATTTCACTTTTCTGTTGCTTGTTTGTTCAGACCACACCTGGAAATTCTCCAAGGCTACTCTGGCTCAGTGATTGAGGGTTTCTCGCAGCAGTGCTCTGGGGCGTGTGGTACCCGAATCACAATCAGGCTCCAGCACACAAACCCCGCGTTCCAGCCCCCTTTGCGCCATCCTCCCGGGCTCTCAGTCGCTTCGTTTTCTACCTTCTTAGTCAAGGAAAAGCAATTCTCTCACTAATATCCTTTATGTTTGCAATTTTTCTGGAAAGAAAAAGAATTTTCCAATCAAAGTATCTTTAATGAGAAATTCCCTCCCTTTGGACTTGTGTGACTGAGTGGGTTATTTGTAAAAGCCAAAACTAACCACGTGACCTCTGATCTGGTGGTTAACTTGCTCGAGTTTACTGGGCACATCAGCATGGTAGCTGGGGAAGCCCATGTTCTGGAACACCCCTCAGTTCTGCACCGGGACTGTTGCAGCTTTTAATGGAAACTCTTGCTCTAGGATCCTCCTCTGATCACTCGTTGGCCACCTACCACTAAGGTCACCTTCCAACCATGCCCACTCACTGCCCAGCCCCGCCCAGCCCCACAGTCACTACTCACCTCCCTGCTCTGGTGTCACAGTAGAAGTCTCTGCCTTCTGACCACTTTCCTCAGGACTGAGTGCAGTTCAGTCCTGGAACTCTCAGATTCACAGGCATGGTCACACTTTATTTCTTCCATGTCGTCAAAACTTGATGAGGAGGCCAGAGAATCAGGCCAAGGATGAAGGCCCAGGTGTTGCAGGTGACTGAACTCAGTTCTATACCTGATGACGATAATAGTTAGAAATGATCACTTTGGACAAGAACCGAGTGTTGAGAGTAGATAAAATGATACACATGATAGCATTTCGGTTATTTATATTGCAAACCTTAATGCCCAAAAAGAAGAGAGAGAGTGTGTGAGAGAGGGGGAGAGAAGAGAAGAAGAAGGAGGAGAAGGGGAGGAGGAGGTGAAGGAAGAGGAGGAGAAGGAGGAGGAGAAGAATCAGAAGGACAAGGAGGAGGAAGTGTAAGAGGAGGGAGGAGGAGGAGAAGGAGAAGAAGAAGAAGAAGAAGAAGAAGGAGGAGGAGGAGGAGGAGGAGGAGGAGAAGATGAAGAAGAAGAAGAAGGAGGAGGAGGAGGAGGAGAAGATGAAGAAGAAGAAGGAGGAGGAGGAGGAGGAGGAGGAGGAGAAGGAGAAGAAGAAGGAGAAGAAGAAGAAGAAGAAGAAGAAGAAGAAGAAGGAGGAGGAGGGAGGAGGAGGAGGAGGAGGAGGAGGAGAAGGAGAAGGAGAAGGAGAAGGAGAAGGAGAAGGAGAAGGAGAAGGAGAAGGAGAAGAAGAAGAAGAAGAAGAAGAAGAAGAAGAAGAAGAAGAAGAAGAAGAAGAAGAAGAAGAAGAAGAAGAAGAAGAAGAAGAAAGGATGGGAGGGAAACTGGGGGCAATGGTACATTGGTGGAAAGTGTACACTGGTAAAGGGAGAGTTGTTGGTACACTGTGACTGAAACCCAATCATGAACAACCTTGTAACTGTGTATCTCACTGTGATTAAATCAAAACAAATAAATACAATTTTAAATTATTTTAAAAATATACCTGGTACTGGTACCTCACATGGACCCCAGAGGACTGCCAGGAGTGATCCCTGGATAACAGCCAACAGCAGCCCCCAAGCACAGCCCGTGTTCGGCTCCTACCTTTGCCAGGGCCTGACTCCCTCATCCTTGTCCCCTAAGAACCCCTCACCATAACCGATATGCTCAGGATCCCCATCTTGGGCTCTGCTCCAGTGAACCCGAACTCCCCAGAGAACCTTTCCCAAAGTGTGGGACGCAAAGCAGGGCTAACATCTGGTGCACACAGCTGCAGCTTACGGGGCCGTGCATGCTCCAGGGGGTCAGAGTAGCTCTCAGCTCTGGCTCCCGGAACTACACACCTGAGAAGAAGGCCACATGTCTTTCTCTGCAGCTGAGGGTCAAAAAGAGTGTGAGTGCACTGGCTGGTCACCAGAGAGTCACCCTGTCCAGTCTCTGGTGGCCTTTGGAGACAACAAACTCCAAGACACATCATGGGTGTGATTTCTAGGAGAGGAGAGGTGGTAAAGGGCATTCCTGGGTTCCAGATACTGACAGCATCACAGTACATTTCCTCCCCTGCAGGTGAAAGGTCCACAAGGGGATCCTCCAGGAAGCCGAAGCCCAAAACCCAGGGTGCCTCGGCCAGGCGAGGGGCACAGCGGGGCCTGAAGGAGGCGAGCAGGGGGCAGCCTGCGGCCAGGGTCTCCCGGAGGAAGTCAACTGGACATGGGCAACTACGAGTGGAGCAGGGGAGACAGGAGCGGAGAGCGGCTGAGAGGGGGAAGAGGGATGGGAGGGCCCTCCATCCGGGAGCAGAGAGCGCCCTCCAAGAAGGACAAGGAGGTGCCCAGGAGCCAGGAGGAGGTGTGGGAAGCAGCTGAGGAAGCAGAGGTGTGTGGGGGTTCTGCTGGGGTTTGTTTTCCTCCAGTCCCTCCTCTTTTCACTCCAGCACTGATGAGGACCCCGGGCCCCCTTCCCTGGGGAAGAGTCCCCCTTTGATCCCGCCACAGTTTCTGGTTGCTTTTGCCTTGGCCACTGCCCAGTGCTTGGGCGCATGAGTCTCATAGCTCCTGGGCACTCTCCACTTTGTCCACTCCGATGCCTCTTGTCCTGTAAGTAGAAAGAAGCTCTGAGCGGAGAGACCATGAGAGCAAGGTAGATCCTAAGTCCCCAGATTTCAGTGAATGGTTCCTCTTCAGGAGAGTTGAGAGACATGAAGAAAATGGAATTGAGGACATATCGGAGGACTCAAGGGCCCCATCTACCCAATCTGTCATTTTCTTTGAAAAATGACATATTTCTTTTTTTTTTTTTGCTTTTTTGGGTCACACCCGGCAATGCTCAGGGGCTACTCCTGGCTCTGCACTCAGGAATTACTCCTGGCGGTGCTCGGGGACCATATGGGATGCCGGGGATCAAACCCAGGCAGGCACAGGCCGGCCGTGTGCAAGGCAAACTCCCTACCCGCTGGGCTATCACTCCAGCCCCTGAAATATGACATATTTCTAAACATTGTTTCTCAACCAGGGGAAGTAGGGGTCCTTGGGGACTTCTGGGGAGCAGGTCTGAGTGGGTGATCAGAGCTGGGTGTGTCCAGGAGCACAGCCCATCTACCCTGGGCTCCTCTGCTGCTCCGCAGTGTCTAGGGACACACACTTCTCACACTCCCCTGCTCTGCCTGGGCTTGGCCCCCTAGATCATCCTCCTTGGCTTCCGGCGCCTCTGCTGGAGACTCTCTGTCTGAAGAGGAACTGGCCCAGATCCTGGAGCAGGTGGAAGAAAAGAAGAAGCTCATTGCCACCATGCGGAACAAACCCTGGCCCATGGCGAGGAAGCTAAAGGAGCTCAGGTGAGAAGGGGTTGACTGGGGGCTCCAGACGCCACAAGACTCATCTCTGGGAGGCGGGATGCAGGGGTCTTCTGTCTGGCATGATGCCTACCTCGAGTCATCCCTGGCACTGCATATGGTCCCTCAGAAGCACTAGGGCACATTCCTGAGCACAAAGCCACGAGTAGCCGCTGAGCATCACCAGGTATAGCTCAAACACCACCCACCCAAAGAATGGGCTCAATTCCTCCCGGTAGACACAGGGAATCTTTCTTCTCTCAGGCCCAAGGGGGCTTGATGGGAAGAGAGATTAACCCTCCCACTCTGCTTTATTCTCTTCTGTCCCCCACAGAAACACTGCAGTGATGGGTGGTAGGTGTGGGAAAAGGGACACAAAAACCAAGACAGGCTTGAGCGAAGCTTGACCATCACTGACAGCCTGTTGTTGGCCAGCCCCCGGGGCATGGCAGATCATGGCGGATCATGGCTCTCCTGCCAATACACAACCCTTCCACTGGCTACCTGCCTCTTTCTGTCTGGTGACCCACCTCCTTAAGGCCTTCTGTACCTTGAGTGTTTAAGGGATCATCTATGACCATTCCCCAAGTTTGAAATTCTCCTGTGTCCTCTAAACATCCAGAATGTCTCTGGCAGTGTGGCAGGCAGGGAGAGGGTGTCTTAGCTATTCTCCGTCCCTATTACCAACACAGGATTGAACTTACAATGAAGTGCCGTGAATATAGTTCTGTCAATGGTAAATGACACATGCCTTTGTCACCTATTGTCAACTCCAATGTGTCTCTGGCTTCTGTGTGAAAGGTTGGAACTCAAAGCACTTCATGATTCTAGGACCCTGCTGTAGTTTTTAAATAAGGACAGAAAGCACATTGGTTCATATCCCTTCGCCTCCTAAGCACATTCCTGTTCAATACTACCGTGCTCCTGGGTCTCTATGGCACAGGGTTGGAGAAGCTGTTGACCTTAAATAAGCACCCAATTATTTTACCAGCAAAATGTGTTTATTTGGAAAGAACAGGAAAAAGCAAGTGGGAAGAGTCACGTCACAGTCAAAGAACAAAAGAAATTATTCTCTAACAAAGTTGAGAGGGATGAGAATCCATTGGCAGAAACTGGGAATACCCATGTGATGGCATCTCATTGGCTGGGCTAAGGACGTCTCTCATTGGCTGAACTGGTTCTGGACAGTGAGGCTGACTGGGGCAGTGGAGCAGCATCACTTCCGGTGGGAGACTCAAGGTTATCTCTGTCCCAGTTGGGTTCTGTGCTGCATGGATAAAAACTATACTCTGGGCACCCGATCTCAAGAACAGATTAACAGAGTAGCCAAGTTTGAGCCTGGGTAGGCGGCTCCCAGAAGTGGAAGTCACTGGGCATTCATCAGATGGAGCTGGGGCCACCCCTTCCCCTCTCTATCTTGTTCTGGAGCCCAATCCCCCTCCCCAGGAACTGCCCCAAGGAGACCAGCCATAGCATGCAGAGCCTCAGACGCAACAGGGAGGTTGGCATTCAGCTCTTCCCTAGCCCAGCTGACCATGAGGCTCCAGGAGGACAGATGGATTTTGGGTGTTGGCCCATCACCTCTGGGGGCCCCAGAAGCAGCCGGATGAGACTCACCCACACAGTAGTCGCCATTTTCGCTGTCTAGACTCGGTCCGTCAAACTAGTGGAATCAATCATGTCCTAGAATATACTACATTCCACAATGTGTAGGAAAGGTAGGAAGGAGGGAGAGATAGAGAGAAAGAGAAAAAGGAGATACAGAACCCGCCATGGAGGTGGGCTGGGGAAGGGAGGAGGGAGGTGGGGACATTGGTGATGGGAGATGTGCACGGGATGGGTGTTGAAACACTGTAGAACCAAAACTCAAGCATGGGCATCTTGTAACTGTATGTCTAAAGTGGTGTAATAAAATAACAAAAAAAGAAAAGAAAAGCAACTGTTACTGTATCTGCTTATTAAAAAAAAAACCCTATATTCTGGGGCCAGAGGGACAGTACAGTGGGTAGGCATTTGCCTTGCGCACGGCCAACCCGGGTTCAATCCCCGCATCCCATATGGCTCCCTGAGCACCACCAGGAGTAATTCCTGAGTGCAGAGCCAGGAGAAACCCCTGAGCATTGCCGGGTGTGACCCAAAAAGAAAAAAAGAAAAATACTGCATTCTAAACCTTCTGACCTCATTAGTGGAGGTTTCTGTTTGTTCATCTCACAGTTTTCTCTCAATTGTCACTCCTTTCCCTCCTCCCTCTCTAAAGCCATTTTCCCTGAGCTTCTCACAACAGTCTCCTCTTTACTCAAGTCCAAACCCTTCACCCTTTAATGTGTAAATCATCTTGGCAGCCAATATTTTGACACAGTCGGCCTCACTGTCTGCTGGCTGCAGTAGACCTCCACTAGGGTTCCGGAAAACAGTTGAATCCACTGCCCTGCTGATATTACCTCCTATACAGCTGCCGGGGCACCTGCACCCCCCCGGGGACTTTTGGTACCTTCTGGCCAGTGCTGAGTAACCGGCAAGATCCAGAGGTCCTGTTCAGCAGTACTGGGAGGACCAATCAATCAAGAGTCTCGGTGGTAGGGAGACTAAGAGCTTTATTAGTTTCAAGCCTGCAGCTCGGAAGACTTCAGACTCATGTCCTACAGAACCAGCTCGTCTACATGCAGAGCAAGCGGCAGTTTATGTCTGAAAAGCACAAGAAAGTCTTCTTTTAGAAAAGAAAGGTGGGCACCAGGGTGATGGATTGATAAATTCTTTGTAGGCTGATCCTCTGGGGTACGCTCTGATGTATGCAGAGAAAAAAACTTCTCAGGACGGTTTCAGCCTGCCGGTTTCAGCCTGTTATCTCTCTTGTATAGGATTAAGCAGAGAGGACAAGATAAGGATACCATGCTTTACATCCTCAGTGGAACGGCCCAAACAGGAAGGAGTTTGCCTGTTTGAATTTAGAGTCAGGCTTTTGATTTTGCACCTGTTTCCGTGCTGACCCACAGAACAGGTCTGAGGTGTTAAAGTGCTCTAGTGATGAAAATCTGCCCCAGACGAGGAGTTGCTTGAAAATAAAAATAATGCAGCCAAGAAACTGAGATTGCGGTTGTATTTAAATTGCATTTAGATTCATTTTTATTTAAACCTGTGGTTCATGGCATCAGTTTGGGTGGTGGGAACAGCTCTAGACTTGGCTTTCTGCCTTCTCATCTCCTTTTCTTTCACTCTCTTCTTCCTCGGGCGCCCAAACTGGGCTCTTCCTCCTGTGAGCAGAACAGCCATCTGTCACTCTAGGAGAATCTTAGCTCCACTCAGGTGTCACCGAACACATCTTTTATTAACAGTGGAAAACGAGCAACCTTGATGCTTATGGAAATGTGATCTGCAACTGCCTAGAAACCACAGGGACCATGAAAATCCCAGAAGACTTTTTAGCTGTCCAGACAAGTCTGGCTCTTCAGCCCAGAGGGGAGGAGAGTCCTGTCTTGCCTTGGATGAGCAATGATAAAGGCTGATCAGCTGAAAAGATTCCTGTCTCTCTGCCTGCTGCAAGTCTGCTAGTACATTGTGACCTCGTCCTTCCAGACCTCCCTCCTTCCCTCTCCCGAGACTCCTCATCCCGGGCTCAAGTATCCAGCTTTCTCCATAGCTTACCTCTGGGTCTCCCCCACTCTGGCTGCTTTTTGTTTTGTTTTGGGGCCACACCCAGCAGTGCTCAGGGGCTTACTCCTGGCTCTGCACTCAAGGATCACTCACTCCTCATGGGCTATGGGGACCATATGGGGTGCAAAGCAAGTGACCTACTGCTCCAGCTGCTGTCTTTAGGGAAAGTCTTTGTCTTTAGGGAAAGCCATTTGGATAATTCCTACATGTACTTCAAGCCTTGCACCAAGTTCCCCCTATAGAATTGTCCCAATTGCTCCTCCCCACACTTCAGTTGAGTTATTTTCTGTCCCTCTGATCCCCAAGGCATTGTCCCCATCATCCTTTGCCGAGCTGGGTCTATTATACCTTTTCTTGTATTAGTGGCCACAGCCTGCAGTGCTGGGGCTGGGGGTTCACATGATCCTTCGGATCAAATCCAGGATCTCACACAAGCCAGGCATATGCATACCACGTATGTCACATCCGTAGCTTCTATTGGACATTCTGATTCATAAGCATTTGCTAATTCCCAAATGTAAATACTCCCATCCTGGCCAATTTAGAATCATGGACAAGCTAACAGCCTACAGACCAAGCTGTAAAGAGTTGGTGTTTACCAGCAGCACTCTCCTCTCCTAATGTCTAATAAATAAACGAATCCACTTGCTTCTCATCCAACCTTCCCAGATGTTCAGTCCCTCATTTAACACTCATGCACTCCACAAACACCTATTGAATGCCGTATTGCTTTTCTGTAGTCTCTGCTACAGCAAATAGCCACATGCTTGATAGTTTAAAACAGTGCTTGTTTATTAGTTCATGGAAGTTCAGCTTGGTGCAACCTCATTCAGGATCTTACAGGGCTGAAATCAAGATCTTGGCAGGGCCACTGTTCCATCTGGGGCTCAAAGCTGTCTTTCAAACTCACTGGTTTGCCGGAAAGTTCATTTCTTTCTCTTGCTTTCTGTATGGATTGCACCCTCCAACAACAGATGATCAAGCATCTGCTGTTTCTAATATCTCTGAACTGCCTTCTGCCCTGTTTCTCCCTGACTCTTCTGTCTTGCTCTTCCAATTTTCCTTTGCTGCATGGGGCAGAGAAGTGCAATCTGGGGCCATACCCAGCAGTGCCCAGGGAACCATACAGTGCCAGGGATCAAACTTCAGCTAGCTGCTTGCAGAGCAAGTGCCTTAAACTCTGTATTATCTCTCTGACCCTCATCTTCTGTTTTAAGAACTTGTTTCCAAATTCTTATATGGTCAGTGCAAATATACACATAAAAAACCAAACACTGAGACACTAACAATAATAGGAAAACTTACTTTGTTATGCAAATGGAACCAGTCATAAGACTGGGCTCTACCACAAATTTATTATCCTAGCCTGCAGAGTCATTCTTTATATAAATAAAGAAAACAGTAGTGCAGTTGTGGTGGGTAGTCTATGATTTCAAGAAAATCTTAACAAATAGACTTTTAAGTCACTGGTGAATATCTTTATTGATGGTTTGTCAACTCATTACATTTTTGCTGCAAAATAAGTTTGTAGATCATCTTGTACTTTCCATTGTTCCATTTTTTTACATTTTATCTTTCTATTCTTATGCAAATGAAGAAACCAAAGCTCAACTATGATCATGGAAAGAGAGTGAAAGGTTTCATAGCTTGTTCCCCTGGTCAGGGAACAATCCTAAAAAAGTTAACAATCTGTATCAAGAGTTGACAGAGTTGATATTTTTTTTTTCATTACTCAGGTCAGGGAACTTGGTCATTGTCTTATGGGATTACATTGGGCCCATCAAGTAATCCAAAATACTCTTCTTATTTGAAAGAAGAGATTTTAAAAAACATCTGCATAGACCCTTTGTCAAAGGTATACCACTATGGGGGTGAAGACCAAAAGGGCCAAAATTCTGCCTGTAGGTCCCTATCATAAGCTAAGCACTATTGGCATTTTGGAAACTTCTGGAAAAAAGATAGAAAGCCCTGCTCTCATGGAATTTATCTTCTAACGAGGCATATAAAAATACTTAAGACTATGGGCCACATACACACCTTCATAACTCATATTTCTTTGGTTAGGTATGAATTGAATTTCTGCCCTTTTTTTTTTGTTTGTTTTGTTTTTCTAACCAGGGAGGCCCAAGAATTTGTGGAGAAGTTTGAAGGAGCCTTAGGAAGGGGAAAAGGCAAACGACTCTACGCATACAGGATGCTGATGGCTAAGGTGTGGTACGGAGGCAGCACCCCTGTGGAAGGGCTTGTTCAGCCTCTGAGTTGGGTGACCATCAGAGACACACAGGATGGATAGCTGCCCCCCACCCGCAACCCTCAGCAGGAAGTCTGACTGGCCATTGTGATTCATCCAGGAATTGAAGTCAACCATCCCCCTGTCCATTTCTCCATCTGTATATCTCTGTTTCCAGTGAAGAACCAAACTCACAGAACTGAGCATGATACCACCTCTGGGATCTTATTTTCCAAACATCAAATGAGAACTCATCATCTGATTTGGTTCAGACCCAGAAGGGCTAGTGATATGGATAGGGGGTGGGAGTAAATTCACTTATTACGTTGAATTACAATCTGGGCTTCTGGTTCAGGCTCAGGTAATAGTGGATATTTATAGTGAAATGCACAGAAGTATCTGTCTTTTAGTAATTGGAAAAACTACCATTTTCCTTTTTTTCTATTGATTTATGAATCACATATTTCAGTGAGTTAATGATCTATCTTGTCTACGTGTATAATGCTCACCATTCCCACCACCAAAATTCCAGTACCAATGCCAAAAACATCCCTTTATTCACTCCTCCGACTCCTTTCCCCTTTCCCTCCGGTAACTACCATTGTTTTGGCCAAGTCCAGGAGCTCTTTGCGTTGCTCTTTTTTTTTTTTTTTTTTTTTTTTTTTTTTTTTTTTTTGCTGTTTTGGGTCATACCCAGTGATGCTCAGAAAGTTATTCCTGGCTCTGCACTCAGGAATTACTCCTGGTGGTGCTCGGGGACCATATAGGATGCTGGGGATCGAACCGGGTTGGCTGGACTATCACTCCATCCCCTGTGGGTGTTTGTTTCTAAACTCTGTTTTATTCCATTGATCTTTTGCCTGGGAAAGCTACCATTTTTGTTTACTTTGTTTTTATATATAGCCTATTTGAGAGCTTTTATTTCAACTCATTGTTTCAGATACTGATCCAGTCTTAAGTCTGGTAATGCTAAATTTCTCATTTTACCTTTGTTTTTCAAAAATATTTTGTCCAATCTTGTTTGGATCTGGATTTTTTTGAAACTATTTTGCCAGATTCCAGAATAGCTCATTGAGATTTTGGTCAGAACTTTTTTTTTTTCTTTTTGGGTCACACCGGCGATGCTCAGGGGTTTCTCCTGGCTCTGCACTTAGGAATTACTCCTGGCGGTGCTCGGGGACCATATGGGATGCCGGGGATCGAACTTCCGGGCTGGCACAGGCCGGCCGTGCAAAAGGCAAACGCCCTACCGCTGGGCTATCGCTCCGGCCCGGTCAGAATTTTTTAATCCTTGATTTAATGTCGGAAAACTTTATATTCATACTATATTTAGTCTTTTCATTCAAGGATACAGTGTATTTCCCAATCCTTCTTTTACATATTTTATCAAAATTGGTCTTTTTTCTTCATATAGCTCTTTTTTATGTGTTTTTTTCTACAAAGTTTATTTTCACTGATTTGCGGGTGGATCATTTATTTATTAAGAACTATTAGTGCTGAGATATAAGAAAACTCCAGATTCGTGTATTAGTTCTTTACATCTGGAGCCAGACAGATAGTACAATCGGTAGGGCACTTACCTTGCACCTGGTCACCCAGGTTTGATCCTCGGCACCCTCATTGTCCCCTGAGCCCACCAGGAGTAATCCCTGAGTGCAGAGCCAGGTGTAAGTCCAGAGCGCCATTGAGTATGGCCAGTGTGTCATAAATATTTTGTCTAGGTCCTTTCTTATCATGTCTAATTTATTCTAGCCATGTTCTACCTGATTATATATTAAGCTATATCTTTTGTTGAGTTACCCTAAATACAATATAGCATTCTCCTGGAGTGTAGGTGAACAATCCTAGAATGATTTCAACTGATGGCGGTGATTATGATCTGCTTTTTTCCTTCTATAACTTGCAAATGACTCTAGCACCGCACATTAAATGAGCAAGGCTTGGTGACCTCATATACTTTCTCACAGTGAAAGTATATATTTCTCACTTTCTTAGAGTGGGGGGGGAGAGCACAGAAAGTTGAAGCACCATCAGTGACCTGCAGAGACCCTAGGCTCAATTCTCGGCACTGCCTGGTCCCCCAAACACCACCAAAGTGGTTCGGGTGGCCTCGAGCACTGCTAGGCCTGACACTACCAGCTGAGTGTCACCAGGAATGGTCCCCTGAGCGCCACTTGGAAGATCACACACCCCCCGCTCCCGCGCAAAAAGAAGACAGAAATTATCCTTTCAGTTCTAGCATTGTAAAATTTCTGTTTTACCAGAAGTAAAGATTGAATTTTATTAAACATCTTTTTCTTTCTATTGTCACAATTTCTCTTCTGTCCGAGGTACCCTCAGTCAGGATGCGTTGTTTATGTTTATTATTATTATTATTATTATTATTATTATTATTATTATTTTGCTTTTTGGGTCACACCAAGTGATTGTCAGGGGTAATTCCTCATTCTCACTCAGGAATTACTCCTGGCAGTGCCCCGGGACCATATGGGATGCTGGAGATCAAACCTGGGTCAGCCGCATACAAGGCAAATGCCTTACCTGCTGTACTATCACTCTGGCCCCAGGATGCATTATTTTTTAAGAAATTTATTTATTTATTTATTTTTGCTTTTTTGGGTCACACCCGGCAATGCTCAGGGGCTACTCCTGGTTCTGCACTCAGGAATTACTCCTGGTGCTGCTCGGGGACCATATGGGATGCTGGGGATCGAACCCAGGCCGGCACAGGCCAGCTTGTGCAAGGCAAACACCCTACCCACTGGGCTATCACTCCGGCCCCAGGATGCATTATTTTTAACTCCACAGGCACATTTGATTTTCCAAAGTTTTCCTTATGATTTTTATAGACATTTTCCTAAGACTTCGTTGGAGTTTTATGTTGCGTGCACACACTGGTGCTCTGACTTGCAGATTTTAGTATTAGGACTTCACTTTAAATTGGTAAACAAATAAAACTAGCTTCTCCTTAAACTATACATGTGTAGAGCATTAATATTCATTGTTTTTAGAAAGATGACACCCTTAAAACCGCAGATCAGTGACTGGAGAGATAGTCCAGCAGGTAACACAGTGGATATGGTGCTCACTCCACATATAATCCCAGATCCCCGCTAGGAGTGAGGCCTGAGCACAGAGCCAGGAATAATCCCTGTGAACCTCCAAATATGGCCCCCAAACACACTAGATCAGGGGCCGGAGCAATAGTACCGCGGGTAGGGCATTTGCTTTATGCAGTCAACTGGTGTTCAATCCCGGCATCTCATATGGTCCCCAGAACACCTCCAGGAGTAATTCCTCCAGGAGTAACTTCTGAGGAAAGAGCCAGGAGTAACCCCTGAGCATTGCTGAGTGTGACTCCAAAAAAAAAAAAACTGTAGATCAGGATCCTTTTTTATACTCTGCCTTGATCTTCATACAATCTTATGATCTACAGAGGATGGCTGACTTGCCTGTGTCTTGTCTTACCAGACTTTCAAATCTCTTTCCTTGCTGGAGAGCAAGACTCAGCGGGAACTGATAACCCTACCCACTCCGCTGCTACCTCTCCCCCTACTCTGAGGGAGCTGGGATCTTCACCGGGCCAAACTCCAACTCAGTGTTTTGATTCTCAGACCAAGGAGGATTGAGAGCTGCAGGGTAGAGCCTCTCCAAACTCTCTCTGCCTCTGTGTCTTCTCTTCTGACTGAGCTATCCACAACCTTCAGGAGACATCAGTGGTTGCCAGGCAACCAACGGGCAAGCTGTGCCTCCCAGGGCCTCACTTGGCAACAGTCATTATCCCTATTGACCCTCAGCTTTGCAAGCCTGTATTTCATACTGGTTTTATCAACCTCCCTACTGGGGATCCATCTCAGGAAGGACTTACTTTAACAGTCTCTCACATTATGAGACTGATCTATAAAACCAGATGCTGGATTATTAATTCACAAGGAGAAAGTACTGATGCCAGCACTGGGAATTCTGAAGTCCACATCAGCACCACCTTTTTTAATAGAAAAATTATTCAGATGGGAAGAGAAGCTATAATGTCAGTTTCGATTTGTTTATCTGACATGAACAATGCCATAGAAATCAAAATGGCAAGAGACCAGATGATAAAAAAAAAGGTTTCTTCCTACCTGAGATACCAAATAAGTCAAATGTAATTTTTTAATTTGGGGGGTTCCCAACCAAGCATTGTTCAGAGGGCCCTGTCAACACTCCCAGTGATTTCTCAGCCAGTCAACTGGTCTAGAGAATTTAGTGCCGGGGGACCGGGATGCAGCAATGCTCAGCATTGCAGTGTCAAAAGTCACTTAGCCACCCTATCTGGGCGGGGGTGAGGGCATCTGCTGCTCAAGAACCTCCAAGGCTGCACCCAGAGTTGCTTATGGGACCATGAGGTACTAGAGCACTAACTAGGATCAGCCCTCATGTAAGTCTTGCAACTTCATCCCTGCACTGTATCTCTCTCTCTCTCTCTCTCTCTCTCTCTCTCTCTCTCTCTCTCTCTCTCTCTCTCTCTCTCTCTCACTTTTGGGCCACACCTGGCAGTGTTCAGGGCTGACTCCTGTCTCTGTGCTTAGGGGCCACTCCTGGCAGGCCTGGGGGACAAGATGGGTTACCAGGAATTGAACCTGGGTTGATTGCATGCAAGGAAAACACTGTACTATAATTTTTAAACACAAAATCAGAACTAGGGAAAGAGTTGAATGGGACCAATGCTCCCGTGTCCACCCTCTGCTGTCCCTGCTCCCCTCCCTTTCAATTCTATTTTTCTTTCTTTTTTTGGGTCACACCCGGCGATGCTCAGGGGTTACTCCTGGCTCTACACTCAGGAATTACTCCTGGCAGTGCTTGAGGGACCATATGGGATGCCGGGGATTGAACCCCAGTCGGCCACATGCAAGACAAACGCCCTCCCCATAGCTCCAAGCCCGGCCACTCTATTCTTTTACATTGATTTTCCTCCCTTTGGTCTTTCTGTAAATTTACCAGGGAAATTTTATTTCCTTCAACACTTTCTTAGGAGACAAAGTAACTGATCTTAGAGTCTTCTCCAGACACCTCTTTGCTTTCTTTCTATTAGTGTTTTGAATTTGAAAGGATTTTCTTTGCAGGTGGTAAAGCTATTGGAGAGTTAACATTTTGTATCCACCCAGTAGGCAGGCAGCTGCTTAGGTTTCTGAATGGTATAAACTAAGAGTTGGGACTAGAAATAAACTAGAAAAAATCCTTCTAAAGCTCTTTACAGAAACACAAAACTGTTATTTCTCCAGGAGAAGCCTTGGAAGCTGTGTTGACCAGTTCCACCAGCCTTAGAGTTAGTACCAATATCTATCAGATTTAGACACTTGGTTTTCCATCAAATGTTTCTGAAAGTTCTGCGAATTTCCCACCCCCTTTGAATTTCTCTGTCTTAAGATAAAGGAAATTGCATCAGAGATGTCTAACCCAACTTGATCTCCTTGCCCAAAAATAGCATATGGAATTTCTAAGTTCTTGCATAAACTGAATCCAATATGAAATTTTATCAACATTAGAGACAACTTCCAGGCTTTTGTTACCCTGACTTTTCTGAATGTCTACCCCGAATGTCTTCCTCTGGCACCCTGCACTCACAGATTCCAAGATGGCAGCTCACCCACCTGCCCCCCAACCTCAGACTGACCCATCTGCATCAACGTGCCCACCAGGCCCCAAGGAAGCATGTTAACGAACTGATAAGTCCTTGTTTAATTTCAGAAATGGATCAAGTTTAAGAGAGATTTTGATAATTTCAAGACTCAATGTATTCCTTGGGAAATGAAAATTAAGGATATAGAGAGTGAGTATTTTGGTGTCACTGTTTTTCTTTGTTTTTCTAAAAGCTGTCCAGGGGTTTAGCTTCTGTCCTTGGCTCCAACTGATCAGATAACGCCATACATTCTGTTTCGTTACATAAAAACTGTGGGTTTGGGGCTACTGAAACCAAATTTTAAGTTGTACTTCACCTTCTGATTACGGGAACTTAGGAGCTAGCACAGAGCCTTACATTATTTATACAAAGGAATTGAAATAAAGACATTAAAGTAAAATGTTTATTTCAGACTGATGTAAAAGAATTGAATTCAGGGCCAGAGAGAGACAGCACAGCAGCTAAGACACTTGGCTTGCAGGCAACAGAGCCAGTTCATTCCCCAGAACCACTTGGACCTCCCAGCTCTGCCAGGAGTGATTCCTAAGCATAGCGCCAGGAGTACCCATGAGCACGGAGCCCAGACTAGCTCCCAAACATTGCTGGGTGCCCTAAAAATCAGAAAGGAAAAAAATGACTCCATCAAACACCTCCAACTGTGCCAACGTGTTTCCCCTGCTACGCTTACATCTCACCATCTTTTCTCTCTCTAGGTCACTTTGGTTCTTCCGTTGCATCTTATTTCATCTTTCTCCGATGGATGTATGGAGTTAACCTTGTTCTTTTTGGTTTGATATTTGGTCTAGTAATAATCCCAGAGGTAAGAAAAAAAACCTTCTCTATTTTGGAGAGTATTGATGATTCATGCTCACCATCTTCCATATGATAAGCAAACACTGAAAATCAGTCATTCATTTAAAATCCTATACTCACATCAATTGACTAGATAATTCACTTACCCAAAAATGGAACCAAATACTTGTATTCCCCTTTTTAAACATTAGTGTTTGTGTTTTTAATAGAGACCTCTGCTAATGATGCCCATGGGCCTCTAGGGTCTTCCCCTCACTATCCTCAGGGTGATCATGAGGTATTGGGATCGAACCCAGGGTTCCCCACGTGCTCTGCCATTTGAGAAAGAAAATGTAATTGTACTTTTCCAGCCCAGCACTTGTGCTTCTGAGTTGAGGTGTGAGCCCAACTTCTTTTTGTTTGTTTGGTTTTGGACCACACACAGCAGTGCTGAGGGGTAACTCCTGACTCTACACTCAGGAATTACTCCTACCGGGTTTAAGGGGGCCATATGGGATGTCAAGGACTGAACCCGGGTTCAAGACAGTTACCTTACCCACTGTACTATCTCTCTGCCCCCTACATTTTTTGACCTTTTGATTATTTTCAGATCAGTGAAGTTAATACTCAGTGAGGTTTTATCTTTTTACTTCCCCCAAAAAGAGAAAGAACTCATTATATCATAATCTATTACAAACAGTAACCTGGCATTAGCAGTACTGCTCACAATTCTTACAAATTATGAATATAGGTATATCCTTACCCACAGATGAGTCATTAAGAAGCTGAAAGAGGACTAGAGACTTTGGTAAAGACGCACATTCAAATTGCGGCGCCTGAGATCCCAGGTTTCTAAGTATTGACCTGAGATCTTTTCCCAAGGACTCCTTCGATCAAGAGCCTGAGTATAATAATTGTTACAGCCCCCCTCCCCAGCACCCCCCACTCCCCACCCAAAGAACCCTGCTCTGTGCTTGCACTGGGCGCACAGTGAATTTACTTCAACAGCTTTCAGTAACGATGTGTCCACATTTAGCATTCTCTTCCTTTTACATTTAATTGGGTCTAGGATAGCTCGCTGAATCCTATTTTATTTCAAATGGTTCCATGAGTATAATGGAGTCAATTCTATCTAGAGTCACATCCTTGGGAAACTTTTCTGCCCATCCATTTTCAGAAAATTGAAAGACCTTCACAGAATGTGAACTAAATGAGATTCGTTGAAGAGCCTGATGGTGTATTATAATAGCACTTGGTAGCAAAGGAGTGCTACATTAGTTATTAAACTGTTGAATTATTTTCCATGTTACCTTAGAAGTGTTCTTATAAAAGAGTTCTTTGGATTGGGGGAGATGGTTCAAGAGACTGAAGTGCATGTTTTGCATACAGAAACCCTCGGTTTCTCCTAAGGGGTGTGTGTGTGTGTGTGTGTGTGTGTGTGTGTGTGTTCATTGAATCACCATGAGATATACAGTTATAAAGCTGTTCATGGTCGGGCTTTAGTTCCAATCATGTTCCAATAATTACCACAAGCGTGTGGGAGTCAGAGGTTGGTTTAGATAGAGAAGGGAACATGTGTGAATAAATGTCTAAAGTTCTGATGCTAACATAGAACTGAGCATTAAATACAGACAAAAAAAATGCAAATGATGGCTTCTAAGTGTACGTAGTGCACTTAGACGTGTACAATGTGTGGGAGAAGGAGGAGAGAGAGAGAGGGAGAGGAGAGGAGATAAAGAACCTGCCATTTAGGCAGGATGTGGGAGGGGGAGGGAATTGGGGACATGGGTGGTGGCTGGGGGGCACTGGTGGAGGGCGGGGTGCTGGAACACTGTGTGACCGAAACCCCCAAGCGTGAACAGCATTGTAATTGTATATCTCGCGGTGGTATAATAAAATGTTAAAAAAAAAAAGGAAAACCAATCATGTTCCAATGTTCCAACACCCATCCCTCCGCCAGTGTACACTTCCTATCTCCACTGTCCCCAGGTCCCCTCCCTCCCCTCACCCTCAGCCTGCCTCTATAGCAGGCACTTTTTATTCTTTCTCTCTCTCCCTCTACTTTGTGCATTACGATTTGCAATACAGATACAGAGAGGCATCATTTTGGTCCTTTACTCGCTTTTAGCACATAGCCCCCATTCAGAGTGATCACTTCCAACCATCATTGTCATAGCGGCCCCTTCTTTCTCTATTCCAACTGCCCTGTCCTCCAGCGCTCGAGACAGACTTCCTTTATATTCCTTTATAAGCACACCTGCAAATAAAGGCGATGAGTCCTCTGAGCTGTATATTCTCAAGTCATGATCATACATACACCAATATACATATTGGTCTGTACATATTCTTAAGTCATGATCATACTTGGGCCCAGGAAGAATTGTCCTTAAAATGATGGCTTCCTGAGACTGGAGCAGTTGACCTAGGTTTGATCCCCAGCATTCTAGCATGGTCCTCCAGGCCCACCAGGAATGATTCCTGAGTGCAGAGCCAGGCGTAACCCCTGAATATCACCAGGTGTGCCCTTCACTCCAATAAAAAGAAAAATATTTTATTGAATCACCATGAGATATACTATTACAAGCTAGTCATGTTGATTTCAGTCATGCAGTGTTCCAACACTCATCCCTCCACAAGTGCACACTTCCAAACACCAATTGCCCAGTTTCCCTCTCCTACCCCAACAACCTGCCTCAATGGTAGGTCCCACCTAGTGACACTCAGGGGTCACTCCTGGCTCTTTAACATCTCAAAGGGCCTAGGTGAGGTCCAGGGAGAAATTACCTGAGGGGATTTAACCCTAAATGCTCTTTTTAGTATGCTACCCACACAGCAGAGCCTGGCAAGCTGCCTGTGTCGTATTTGATGTGCCAAATACCAGTAGCAATTGTAGACCTCATTCCCATGACCTGATGGAATGGTTTGGGGCTCTTTGTGTTCCTGGAGTGAACAGGTGCCCTTGGGCTCTACTAGCATGAGACAGGACATATGGAGATATTACTGGTGCCCGCTTGAGCAAATCGATGATGAACGGGAAGACAGTGATACAGTGATACAAATTTCCGGGATGTTTTATCAATTTCTTTGAAAAATGTCATGAGTTGGGGCTGGAGCGATAGCACAACGGGTAGAGCGTTTGCCTCGCACGCAGTCAACCCGTGCTTGATCCCCAGCATCCCATATGGTTCACTGAGCACTGCCAGGAGTAATTCCTGAGTGAAGAGCCAGAAGTAACCCCTGAGCATCATCAGGTGTGACCCCAAAAGGCAAAAAAGAAAAAAAAGAAAGAAAAAATGTCATGAGTATCTTTATAGGGACCGAACTGAATCCTTATAATGTTTGGGGAGTATTGTAATTTTGACAATGTTAATTCTCCCAATCTGTGAGCAGGGGAAATGTCTCCATTTCCTCATGTCCTCTTTATTTTTTGAAGTAGACTTTTGCAGTTTTCTGTGTCCAGGTCCTTTACATCCTTAGTTAAGCTGATTTCAGGTACTTGATTTTCTGAATCACAGTTGTGAATGGAATTTTTTAAATATTACTTTATTTTATTATTTGTATATAGGAAGTATATGCAAATAAAGTAATTACTTACTTCATTATTTGCATATAGGTGTCTATGAAATTCAGAAATAACTATAGGGAAGTATTTGAATATCTAACAGTCATTATCTTTGGGATACAGTGGGTAATTTTAGAACCAGTCTTCCACTCCTGGGGCGAGACTCAGAGGACTGTAGTACATGTTTTGCATGTTGGAGTCCCAAGTTCTATCCCGGGCGCCATATACTTCCCCAGCACCACCAGAAGAGTCCCTAAGTACTCCTGGGTGTGACTCCCAAACAGAAACAACGAAACGTATAAATGCTCTTCAGTACAGTTCCTTCTTCCATCCCCTACCCCCAACAGCCCTTCTCTTCCCTAAGCAGTGGTTATTGTGATGACCAGGGGTCATGCAGTTAGTTGGCACCAGTGATCACAAAGACCTTTGCCACCGGACTGCATGTGGGCGATTCTGGGGATCGAACTAGAGGCTTCACGCAAAGAAGGCAGTTGCTCCACCACCGGGCCACATGCCCTTCTGTCTTTTTGCACATTTCCTACTCTGAGCACAGGATACTCATTAAACCAGGAAAGCAAATGATTGTTAAAGAAGAAAACAGGTGTTTTTCTCTGAGCGGAAAAAGTTTTAACCCAGTATATGAATGTTTCCATTTTCTTCCCATATAAACTTGATTTGTTCGGTCCTCACTAAGGTACTGATGGGCGTGCCCTACGGAAGTATTCCTAGGAAGACAGTACCTCGGGCTGAGGAAGAAAAGGCCATGGATTTTTCTGTCCTTTGGGATTTTGAGGTACCGTTGCCACCATTCTGGTGCATGTCCAATATTTGGTTGTGAGAGCTAGAAAGAGCATGGATGACTGCAGGAGTCTGTCCCCTGATCAAGCAGAAGCCCCAGCAGAGACGAACATTCCTCTCCACTGTTCTCCCGGCCTCCCTCTAACCTCTCCCCAGCCTCACACATGACGGATGTGAGTCCGCCAGGAGGCCTCGGCCCCCTGCATCCTGCCAGAACCCTGTAAGCTGCCCTCAGCGGTGATGTTCTCTCCCCAGAGCCACATGTGGAGCCCAGGTCCATGACACTCTGCCATCCCCAGGCTCCACAGGGCACCTCTGAATGCTTCTCAGTCACCCCAAAACTGGCTAAATCCTGAGTATGGGCCCTTGAGTTCTTTATGCAGAATTAGCACTCAAACTCCCAGTGCTTATGATATCAAAGTTCCTTTACTGTTCAGGATAAGTTCTAGGTCCTTCCCCAACGTTCACTCCCTCCTTTGCTTCCCACTCATTACAACATTATTCATGGTCTTTCCAGCACGTGATATCATGCTTCCTGCCCGAGATGTCCTTCACTGTCACCGTGGCTCAAGTCTGTTGCCCTGGAGTCTGTCGCTAAAGCTCCATGGCCGTCTGTCAAGGCCTGCAGTTCCTCTGCTTTTTATCCCTTTCACTTTCCTCTATTCTCAGGTCTCATAACTGAGACCTTTTTGCCTCCTGTCTGGTACAGCTGAGGAGGCCAAGAGAAAGTCCCCTCTCCTTGTCCCCTTAGGCATCTCTGCTATTTATTTAACTGCTATCCCTCATGTTCTTGGGAGGAGAAGTGGAGGCAGGCTATGGAGGAGGGCAACACCCAACAATGCTAAGGGCTTACTCCTGGCTCTGCACTCAGGGATCACTGCTGGTAGGCTCATGAGACCTTATGGGGTGCTGGGAATCGAACTTGGATTGACCACATGCAAGGCTAGTGCCCTACCCACTATACTATCACTCTGGTCCTTCCCTCATGTTCTTGAGATTTAAAATGACCAGTTGAATGAACAGATCACCTGGAGCCCCCCGGACCCCCTCCCACTCCCACGACACTCTCTGCTCCTCAAACTCAGCACAAGTCAACCACACTTTACCTCATTTCCTCATTTCTTTACTGCAGACACCGTCCATCCAAACCATCCAAACCTGAAAGCCGACCTTCACTGCCCCTTCTCCCTCTTCCTTTATCACTCTCATCTCCCACAGAAGCTAGAGCTATAAATGCACACACAATCACACAACACACACAATCACACACACACATTTATCCCATCTGTAGCAACTCTCTCCTTTCTGCTGTGTATCTCTATGAACTCTGTAGAATGGAGAATTCAAAACTGGAGTGAGAAAAAGGCAGAGACTCAGGGAGAAAGAGAAGCCAGCAGGGGGAAGACGGGTAAACTCCAGAGCACTGGTGAGACGAAATCATCCGAGGCTACTGCTCCCTTCCCTCTGGCCCCTATTAATTGAAGCTAGAGCAGAAATTTCCAGCACAAAATTGGCAAACACTGAGTCTGGCTCTTCTGTCCCTCAGGGCTACATCAAGTATTCTGCTCTCTTCTATGGCTACTACAACAACCAGAGGACCATCGGGTGGTTGAGGTACAGGCTGCCCATGGCTTACTTTATGGTGGGGGGTCAGCGTGTTTGGCTACAGCCTGATGATCGTCATTCGCTCGTGAGTCAACCCACCTCCCTTCCAGGGCCTCCATCTTCTCCTGAAGACCTTCTTCTGCCCTTCCTCTGGGGAGGGGGTTAGAGAGAAAACTAAAATCAAAGTCCATGTGGTTTATCATACATGGTGTAAAAGTCATAAACAAAAGGAAAACAGAAACAATCAAAAGAAGACAGATTTGGGTTTACTCTTAGCCCTCCCATCATTACACTTATCCTGTTATTATCCCAAATAGGTAGTGTTTCCTAGATGAACCCAAAAGTTAAAGGAAGCCTACTGAGCACCAAAGAAGAGCAAATCACTCCCCAAGTTCATCAGTAAGACAGAGAAAGAGAGGCCCTGGTCCAACCATTGCATCTTTGAGCTCCTGCTTGGAATTCTGATTCCCACAAAGCTGAGAGCCAGATAACACAGAGTGGTCGGGAAAGAATAGTGGGCAGCAAGTTAGGGTCAAGCAATTGCAAGCAAAGTTGTTTAAGAAAAGACATCAATGTCACCTGGTGTTAGAACCAACTATCGTGGGACTTATTGTTTTACTTGGGGGGGGGTGGGGAAGGAGGGACTATGCCAGAGAGATAGGCTGGGTGCAAAATTTGCACACAGGAGGACCACGTCAACCCATGGTGCTGCATGGGCCCATGAGCACCACAAAGAATGACCCTCAAACACCAAGTCAAGAGCCTGGGCACCACCAAGTGTGGCCCCAAAACCAGAAAAGAATGAAAGAAGAAAGGGAGGGAGAGGGACAGAAAGAAAGAGAGAAAGAGAGAGAGAAAGAAAGGAAGGAAGGAAGGAAGGAAGGAAGGAAGGAAGGAAGGAAGGAAGGAAGGAAGGAAGGAAGGAAGGAAGGAAGGAAGGAAGGAAAGAAAGAAAGAAAGAAAGAAAGAAAGAAAGAAAGAAAGAAAGAAAGAAAGAAAGAAAGAAAGAAAGAAAGAAAGAAAGAAAGAAAGAAAGAAAGAAAGAAAGAAAGAAAGAAAGAAAGAAAGAAAGAAAGAAAGAAAGAAAGAAAAGAAAGAAGGGAGGGAGGGAGGGAGGGAGGGAGGGAGCAAGCAGGCAGCTTCTTTTTTTATTTTTTTTTATTTTATTTTTGCTTTTTGGGTCACACTGGCAATGCTCAGGGGTTACTCCTGGCTCTGCACTCAGGAACTACTCCTGGCGGTGCTCGGGGGACCATATGGGATGCCGGGGATCCAACCTAGGCCAGCATGGACTGGCCGCATGCAAGGCAAACGCCTTGCCCGCTGGACTATCGCTAAGGCCCCCAGCAAGCAGGCAGCTTCTACCCAAGAAAATACATAATATGTAGATGAAGGGCACATTCTGCTTTTGAGATTAGAGTTTTTAAACCACTTTTGCGTGTGAGTCAAGCCATAGGAAGCAAGAAGTCCCCCCAGTGATTATTATCCAAGGTCAAACCCTTGGTTGCATGTCCTGTATCCAGCTGGATCCCTAGGCACTCCTGGACGCTGACCGTGATGGGTCCCAGCAGTCGTCATCATTGTGTTGTTAAGGTCTACAGGGACTCAGCTCCCTGTCAGTCTGTCTTGCTCAGTGGGGAGCTGCTCTCTGGGCTCCAGGCCCACTGAGGCCAAAGTGCCCTGGGAACCTTCCGTGGGAGGAACTAGGCAGATCTAAGTGACAGAGGTGCGTGCCTTGCAGGATGGCCAGCAACACCCAGGGCACCACGAGTGAAGGAGAGAGTGACAATTTCACCTTCAGCTTCAAGATGTTCACCAGCTGGGACTACTTGATTGGGAATTCTGAGACGGCGGACAACAAGTATGCCTCCATCACCACCAGCTTCAAGGTAGTCGCCACCGGGAACGGAGGTCCTCATGGTCACTGGGAGACTCCTCACAGCTGGGATATGAGAAATAGAAGGTGCCCAAACAATTTGTGGGGAAAACTTTGCTGGAAATGTGAACCCAGAAAATTTAAATTATATTTAAACAGAATCTTCTTTGTTTCTTTTGGATCACACATGGCAGTTCTCAAGGTTTCGTCCTGACTCTATGCTCAGGAATCACTCCTGGCGTTGCTCAGGGGACCCTCTGGGGTGCCAGGAATTGAAACTGGTTCACGATTTCTATCTCTATGGCTACTTAAACTGAATCTTAACAATGTTGACTTGTAATCCAAGTACTGGCAAAGTTTCACTATAAACAGTTAGAGAGCAAATTATTTTTACTTTGTAGGACATATGGTCTCTCTCGCAGCTACTCAACCATGCCAGTGTAGCATGAAGACAACCACAGAAAGTCTGTAAAAATAAATGGACATGACTTTTGCCTCATGTAAATAAGTAAAATCTTATTTACAAAATAGGCAACAGATTGGACCTGGACCCTGGGCGACAGTTTTCTGTGGCCTGTTCTAATTCATGGGCGCAGTGTTAGGGTTTCATCATTTCTTTAAACACAGTTTTGAAAAAATTTAGTGTAGAAGCATTATACCTTTTCTGAGGTACTGTATTAAATTTAATCCTAGGGATTCTATACATTATTTATACATTATACATTATAGAATTTTATAACATTATTTATACATTATATAATTTTACTATGAATCGAATTCTAAAGTATTTTATTTTGCTGCTATTATATAAAAAAGTGAGATATAAATATATACCAGTATTCTACTCATTGTGAGAAATAGTAGCGCCACACTAGAACTGAGCATTAAACGTAGGTGCTGGGAAACACTGGGGTGCCTCGCAAAAAATCCGGGAGCAGGGTCAGAGAACTCCTTCTGCCCCAGGGGATCAGTGACCAGTGGACAGAAAAAGACACGAGAATCCAGAATAGTTTCAAAATGCTTTACTTAACACAGGTTCTGACATACAAATCAACAATAGGAAAAACCCCTAACTTAGAGCTCCCGGCTGGGCAGTGGCCACGTGTAGGCGAAGATGGCTGCCACTACATGTCAGGGCCCTGCAGAGAGGAGACGGCGAAGAGGCCAGAAGGGAGCACCAGCAGAAAGGGGGAAAGAGTAAAAGAGCCCGGGAGAGGAAGCAGGCTAGTTTTATGTCCCTGCAACCCAGACCTCCCACTCCAAGGGAAAGCCATCAGCGTCAAATTCCCTCAGGTAATTTCTCCCAGGACCTCAACTAGCCCCTTTGAGATGTTAATGTTGCCAAGATCTGCCCTGGAAGTGCCCCTGCAGGGTAGAGTGGAGGAGGGGCTTCTGAGATGAACTGTGTCTCAGAATACAAAGGAATGCATCTGTTCCAAAGAATATTCTATAGCCAGTTATATTTTTCTCCAAGCCTTCACAAGAGTCTCATCTTTACTTCACAGTTGTTCTGTATATCAGCCTTTGAGTTATCAGGGAGCCGTGCTTGCTTGCTTGAAGGCAAACAGCATTTCTCTCTGGTCTAATTACTTAAGATCCAGCGTAGCCAGGCAAGTATACTGGTAAGATCTAGCTAGTCCCACAATGACTGTGGCAGCATGAGAGAATATTTATGCCAGTCAGTATAGACTATATGGTCAGATAAAATGCCACATTCAAACTGTCCTTCTCCTATCTACAAAGTGACCTGCAGGAGGCAACTCAAGGCCAGATGCAGAGGCTCTGGGCAGCAGTGCACTGCAACATGTAGGCAAACGGATATACATGATAACCCATAAATGTATATATGGCAAACCACGATGTTTAAGAGATTAAGAGATGGGAGAGAGAGAGAGAGAGAGAGAGAGAGAGAGAGAGAGAGAAAGGAAAAGTGCCTGCTATAGAGGCAGGCTGGTGGAGGGAGGAGGGACTGTGGAGACATTAGTGGTGGGAATAGGGCACTGGTAGAGGGACGGGTGCTGGAACACTGTATGACTGAAATCCAATCATGAACATCTTGTAACTATGTATCTCATGGTGGTATAATAAAAAATGTTTTTTTAATTATTAGCTTGTTTGGGGCCTGAGCGATAGCACTGCAGATAGGGCCTTTGCCTTGCATCGCGACTGACCCGGGTTCAATCCCCAGCATCCCATATGGTCACCTGAGCACTGCCAGGAGTAATTCCTGAGTGAAGAACCAGGAGTAACCCCCTGAGGGTCACCAGATGTGACCCCCTCAAAAAAAAGTTGTTAGTTTGCATCCTACAACAGAAAATGACAGAGCCAGGATGGAAGATGCTGAAGTGTCTGGGAGGAAACTATTCCGCTCAGTGGACAGTTACTGTGTCCAGTTTGAGTTGGACTAACTCATCAGGCAGATATGTACACAGCATTGCAGCAAGTACCCTATTTTTCCCGGTATAGTCTCTGTTATTAATATCCTTCGCCCTCTCCGATGCTCAAAGAACTTCAAAATGACCCCAACTAGCAAAGTTAAAAATCTCCCACCTGGACGTTCTGATTCCATTCTCTGACCGCTTCTTCTGATAGTCCTCCTGATCCACAGGACCACAGAAGTCACATGAATGAAATTAAAGTCAGCAAAGAACATGCCAGCAATCTGACCCCTTCAACTCACTGCAATATAATTGTAATGAAATGATAATAACTCACCCCTCCACTGATGTATCTGATATCATCACATACATGGTATAATAAGAAAGGAGTGGAAGACTAAGAAACCTGTTTTTCTTGGAAAAGCCTTACTTTCTTCTGGATGGTAATAAATATTATACTAAATATCTCCATGTTTAGTGAAGCCCTTTCACTTGTATCACTTGTCTTCCTGTTGTTCATCAATTTGCTCGAGCAGGCACCAGTAACATCTCCATACATCCTGTCACATACTAGTGTAGCCCAAGGGCAACTGCTTGCTCCAGGAACATGAAGAGCCTCAAACTATTCCTTCATTCCATCATGGGAATGATGTCTATAATTATTACTGGTTTTTGGCATATCAAATATGACACGGGTAGCTTGCCAGGCTCTGCCATGCAGGTGGGATACACTTGTAGTAGCCTCTCATCTCGTGCATGTATTGATGAACCGCACTGCCACTTTGCAGGGAGATGAGGAAAGATCGGCTTTTCTGCTGGGTGGAGCTCTAAATATTATACTAAATATCTCCATGTTTAGTGAAGCCCCTTAAAATACCTGAATCCCATTCCCTCCAGAACGCTCTATCTTCCTTAGAGCATGTATTAAAACTTCATCAAAACTTTCTTTTGTTTTTACAGTATACCTTTGCTTTGATTTTTCTTTGATTTCTTTTCTGCAAGGAAGGCAAGGACCTGGGCCACGAGTAAAATGTGGAACTGACAGTGTTATTTTTCTACAAAGAGCAGAACCTCCCACCCGTCTGAAGAACACAGCTCCCTGCAATCTGGGAATAATCCCCAGCCGATCAGATCAAGCAAGATGCAGGCACAGTCCGGCTGCTGCATTTGTGGGGCTGGCAGAGCCTTAGTGTCTGTTCAGGGAAGAAGTTCATGCAGACATTATCAGCCCTGACTTCCTGTGCTAAAGGCACTGAGTTTCTTTATTGCTCCCTGCTAGGCCTGAAGGAAGAGTTAAAGTCCAACTACCACCCCCATCTCCAGGCCTGCCTTAGTGTGCTCCCTCTTGTCATGAGAAGAGAGAGTGAAAGAATTAAATTGAACATGGCTCCAACCCTGCCAAGTCATCAATAGGACCCCGGGCTTATGTGGTGAGCTGATGATGCCAAGCCTGTCCCTGGTGGGTGTAGCTACTGTCTGTAAGCATCTGTCAGCGGGCAGCAGTCTAGGTCTTCTGCAGGAAGGCTGGGGAAGAGTTGAAGGAAGAAGACAGGATGGCCAAGCTCAGATTTCTGAGCCAGTTGGGCCAATTTCTAGGGAAAAGAAATCAGACCCACCAAACTGGAGAAATACTGCCCATCGGGAAGTCAGGATGGCTTCAGAGCCATGGAGGAAAGAACTAGCTGTGTCTGTATGGATGTCACCGCCTCTGCCCCCACCCACTCACCAGCATACTCTATGGCATTTTTTAATACTCTATAGACCACATTGTATATGGGGGTTTTGTCTGTTCGTTTGTTTTGAGGGACAGGTGTGTGGAAGGAAAGGGGGATTTGGGTCATTTCTAGAGGTCAACAGTAAAAGCTCCTTAACTCCTGTGCTTTCTCTCAAGCCCCTGTAGGACATTTCTTTTGTGAACAAGGGAGATAATTAACTGTATACATTAACTGCACAATGAGTTAGTTCAACTCAAACTGGACATAGTAACTGCTCATGAGCGCAATAGTTTCCTCCCTGAAACTTCGCATCTTCCATTCTGGCTCTGCCATTTTCTGGTGTAGGATAGAAAGCTAATAACTTTTTTTTCCTTTTTGGGTCACACCCGGCAATGCTCAGGGTTTCTCCTGGCTCTGCACTCAGGAATTACTCTTGGCGGTGCTCGGGGACCATATGGGATGCTGGGGATCGAACCCAGGCCGGCACAGGCCGGCTGCGTGAAAGGCAACCGCCCTACCCGCTGGGCTATCACTCCAGCCCCAAGGCTAATAACTTTTAAATCTAAGATACTTTTAGTATAATCATATAAATTGCATAAAATTCTAGGATTATATTTAACACCCGCCCCTCAAAAAAGGTGCAATGCTTCTACACCAAATATTTCAAAACTGTGCTTACTCCTGGGAATATACCCTAGAGACCGAAAAACACATAGCAGAAACACTATCTGTACTTCTTTATTCATCTCTGCGCTATTCACTATAGCTAGAATCTGGAAACAACCTAAATGCCCGAGAACAGAGGACTGGCTAAAGAAACTGTGGTTCATCTACACTATGGAATACTATGCGGCTGTCAGAAAAGATGAAATTATGAAATTTACCTGCAAATGGATGAACATGGAGTCTATCATGCTGAGTGAAATTAGTCAGAAGGAAAAGGACAGATATAGAATGACTGCATTCATTAATAGGATATAAATAGATACCAGTGTTTTACTAAATGTGGGAAATGGTAATGGCAGATTATACACAAAGAAACTTAAGTGATAAACTCTAAATATCTGCAGGGCTAGCCACAATGTGTAAAATAAGGGGGGAGAGAGATGCAGAGACAGAGAGAGAGAGAGAGAGAGAAAGAGAGGAAACTGAGGTACCTGCTATTAAGGCGGCCTGGGGGGCGGGAGGGGAGGGGTACATTGGTGGTGGAAATGGGGCACTGGTGGAGGGATGGGTGCTGGAATACTGTATTACCAAGAACCAATTATGAACACCTTTGTAATTGTATGTTTCACGGTGGTATAATAAAAAAATTTAAAAAAAAACTGTGCTTAAAGAAATGAAAAAAACCCTAACACTGCGCCCATGAATGAGAACAGGCCACAGCAAACTGTGGCCCAGGATCCAGGTTTAATCTGTTGCCTATTTTGTAAATAAGATTCTACCAAGGCAAAGTCATGTCCATTTATTTTTACAGACTTTCTGTGGTTGTCTTCATGCTACATTGGCATCATTGAGTAGCTGTGAGAGAGACCATATGGCCTACAAAGTAAAAATAATTTGCTCTCTAACTGTTTATAGTGAAACTTTGCCAGTGCTTGTATTACAAGAGTCAACATCGTTAAGATTCAAGATTCAATTTAAGTAGTCATAGAGATAGAAATTGAGACCCAGGTTCAATTCCTGGCACCCTAGATGGTCCCCTGAGCATCACCGGGAGTGATCCCTGAACATAGAGCCAAAAGTAAGCCTTGAGTACTGCTGTCTGTGACCAAAAACAACAATGACAGTCCATTTAAATGTAATTTAAATCTACTTGATTTAGAGATTTAAAGCCCAGTCAGATATTTACTGATCGCTCTGGGATCTGGGAATTCACAGTAGTCACAGCCTTGGTTATTGGGATTTTATGAGATGAGATGAGTGTTTATCACCACATCTGACACCAGTATTCAAGCAACCTAAGCTTTTGCTTTTTACATGTACCAAAATAGCAATAATAGCATGCACATTCCCAAGGAAAGAACAAATTCATAGGCGATGGTGCTCTCCACCACCCTCTTGGTAACATTTCATTTCTGGAAATATAGGAAGTGTTTGTTCCAGGAATCAGACATGATTCCTTGTGCTTCCTGGCCGCTGTCCCTGTGTTTCCTGTTCACAGCTTGCATTCACACTTGCAGGAGTCGATAGTGGATGAGCAGGAGAGCAACAAGGATGAAAACGTCCACCTGACACGATTCCTCCGCGTCCTGGCCAACTTCCTCATCGTCTGCTGTTTGTGCGGAAGTGGATACCTCATTTACTTTGTGGTGAAGCGTTCTCAGGAGTTCTCTAAAATGCAGAACGTCAGCTGGTATGAAAGGAATGAGGTGAGGGAGAAGAGGAGACAGGGAATGTCTCTGTTCATGCGCATGAATCTAGCAGATTCTGAAATCACATCATTCCTGTGCCAGTCAATGAAATTATTGGAAGTATGGATTATACGACTTGTCAAGGAATCGCGGGGTCCCCAACAATACCAGGAAACAAGTTCCCTTCTTTTTTTTAATTTTTTTTATTATACCACCGTGAAACATACAATTACAAAGGTGTTCATAATTGGTTCTTGGTAATACAGTATTCCAGCACCCATCCCTCCACCAGTGCCCCATTTCCACCACCAATGTACCCCTCCCTCTCCCATCCCCCCAGGCCGCCTTAATAGCAGGTACCCCAGTTTCCTCTCTTTCTCTCTCTATCTCTCTCTCTGTCTCTGCATCTCTCTCCTCTTATTTTACACATTGTGGCTAGCCCTGCAGATATTTAGAGTTTATCACTTAAGTCTTTGTGTATATTCAGTGGTGAGTTTTAATCTGCCATTACCATTTCCCATATTTATTAAAACACTGGTATCTATTTATATCCTATTAATGAATGCAGTCATTCTATATCTGTCCTTTTCCTTCTGACTAATTTCACTCAGCATGATAGACTCCATGTCCATCCATTTGCAGGTAAATTTCATAATTTCATCTTTTCTGACAGCTGCATAGTATTCCATAGTGTAGATGAACCACAGTTTCTTTAGCCAGTCCTCTGTTCTCGGGCATTTAGGTTGTTTCCAGATTCTAGCTATAGTGAATAGCGCAGAGATGAATAAAGAAGTACAGATAGTGTTTCTGCTATGTGTTTTTCGGTCTCTAGGGTATATTCCCAGGAGTGCTATTGCTGGATCAAATGGGAGCTCAATATCTAGCTTTCGGAGGAATGCCCATATTGTTTTCCAAAAGGGCTGGACCAGTCGGCACTCCCACCAGCAGTGGATGAGAGTCCCTTTTTCCCCCACATCCACGCCAGCACCGGTTGTTCTTGCTGTTTTGGATGTGTGCCAGTCTCTGTGGGGTGAGATGGTACCTTATTGTTGTTTTGATTTGCATCTCCCTGATGATTAAAGATGAAGAGCACTTTTTCATATGCCTTTTGGCCATTCGAATTTCCTCTTTTTGGAAGCTTCTGTTCATTTCTTCTCCCCATTTTTTGATGGGGTTGGCTGTTTTCTTCTTGTGGAGTGCTACCAGTACCTGATATATCCTGGATATTAACCCCTTGTCAGATGGGTATTGGGTGAATATCCTTTCCCACTCTGTGGATTGTCTTTGTATCTTGGTCACCGTTTCTTTTGAGGTGCAGAAGCTTTTCAATTTTATATAATCCCATTTGTTTATCATTGCTTCCATTTGCTTGGTCAGTGGTGTGTCGTCTTTAAAGATACTTTTCGTTTCGATGTCGTGAGGCCGTTTCTCCTATGTTTTCTTCGATGTACCTTATAGATTCATGTCTGATATCGAGATCTAGAATCCATTTTGATCTGACTTTTGTGCATGGCGTTAGAAGGAGGTCTAAGTTCATTTTTTTACACGTAGCTGTCCAGTTTTACCAGCACCATTTGTTGAAGAGGCTTTCTTTGCTCCACTTAATATTTTTTGCTCCTTTATCGAAGATTAAGTGGTTGTATATTTGTGAGTGTGTTTCAGGATTCTCAGTTCTATTCCATAGGTCTACGGGACGAGTTCCCTTCTACCTCCGAAGCTGGCAGGGAATGGATGAAAACTCAGGAATCCGGCGCAGTTTTTAAAAGGCTTTACTATCACAAGTTCTGATATACAACCCAAGAACAGGAAAAACCCCAGATTTTGGGTTTGCAGCTGGGCCCTGGCCATGTGTAGGCCAGTATGGCCGCCACTGCATGTTGAAGCCCAACAGAGAATGGAGAGGCAGAAGCCAAGGGAAGCTGAAATGGCAAAGGCCTTTCTCCTTTCTCCCAGCTTATTTTATAGATAGAAATCCGCCAAAACATCCCAGCCCGGCTCATTGTGGGCTATCTAGAGATGAATACAGATAAACAACTCTATTGAAATACAGCACTTCGGTGGGCCTTTTGACTTTACAAGTGCCAGAGATGATTCAAAGCCTCCCTAGCTGAGCTGGGAGGGGCTGCAAGCTAAGTGTAGCTGGAGCTTAACGTAGGGCGAGTCACCCAACAAGGACTTAGTCTTTAAAGCGAAATTAATTTCTTTCCAATTAAGTGACATGAACATCTTGAACAAGTATTCACCTGTTATCGGGCCTTTGGGCTGGCTTTCATAGCTAAAGCTGGATTTAATTAACATGTTAGTCAATCGAATAGTCAGTTATCTCGACACCAATTATTAGAAAGGTGATATTTTTCTCTTACAGCTCCACAGTGCCATACTTCATAAATCAAGTATCTATTTAATGCAGAGACACGATTCTGGGCTCCTTTTTCTATCCCATGGTCTGTTTGTCTATTCTTGCCTAAAAACAGAATGCTGTCTTACAGAGTGATTGCAGTCATTGAAAGAAGTCACAATAAACTCACTTAGGATTTCACTGTGATTATATTAAATCCATACATCTCTTTTGGAATTTTATATCCGTGGTAGTTGGCAATAAGAGGGAAAAAATAACTACAAATGTTTCCCCACCTTATTTTTGTGGGGGAACACTGCTCGGGGCTTACTCCTTCCTAGTTCTGTGCTCAAGATCCTTCCGGACAGGCTTGGGGACCATATGGGGTGCTGAGGATCAAATCCAGGTGAGCCACATGTAAGACTTTACCCACCTTACCATCTCCACAGCCTCAATTTTTTCCATTCTTGTCTACACAGTTATTGGCAATATGATTTTTTGGTTCCTCCCATGAAGAGGTGACGTCTGTATCTCATCCTTTGATTCTATCTGGACCAGGTCACATGACTTTCTTTAGTTAATAGGACAGTAGCAACTGTGATAAAAGCAGATTGGGGAGGTGCTTATAGATTGGAATTTTCTGTCTTGGGAACCTTCACCACATGAGCAGTCCTGGGTCAGTTTGTTAAATGATGAAACACTATGATCTAGATACCCCTTCATTCTAGCCAATCAGACTCTAGGGATGTGGGTAAACTAAGTATTTGTTTTGGGTAACTTATTCTTTGACCATAGATACAGGAATAAATTCAGGTGAGACCTTGCACGTGGCTGGCCCATGCCAGCCCGGGTTCGATCCCCGGCATCCCATATGGTCCCCCGAGCACCGCCAGGAGTAATTCCTGAGTGCAGAGCCAGGAGTAACCTCTGAGCATTGCCGGGTGTGACCCAAAAAAGTAAAAAAAAAAAAAAAAAAAGCGAAGAATTGTAGCCACAACTGGCAGTGCTCAGGAATTACTCGTGGCTCTGAACTTAGAAATTACTCCTGACTGTGCTCAGGAATTACTCCTGGCTCTGAGCTTAGAAATTGTTCCTGACCGTGCTCAGGAATTACTCCTGGCTCTGAGCTTATGCATCACTCCTGGCTGTGCTCAGGAAACCACAGACAGTACCAGAGATACAGAAACCACAGTCAGCCGTATCCAAGGCAAGTGCCCCCATACTGTTTCTCTAGACTCCCAAAATAATTTTTTATACCTTCCTTTCCCTTCTTTATTGTTTTTATTTGTTGTTGTTGCTGCTGCTGTGAGCAAGAAATTCAGGAGAGAAGGAAGGGAAGAAGGAGTGAGAACAAGCCGCTTGAGGCACCAGGGATGGGAGCTGGGGGAACTCTGGGTTCAGACAGCGCTAGACTGTGCTTACTGCATGTGGAATACTGGAAATGTGAACTTGTTTGCAAGGCAGGTGCCCTACTAAGACACTAAGCTATTCCTCCAGGACCCAGGAACACTTTTCATGCTTCTTATAATTAACTCATCTAAAACATAAGGATGATAGAGTATGAGAGAGGAATACAAAAGATGCGCAAGATAAACGCAGCCCTTAAGCAGAGTGCATAAGCTTGACAAGAATAAATCAGAGCACGCACAGCAACAGGCAGGAATAACCAAACAAATATGTTTTGGGTTAGGGATGTATTGCAGACAGAGGGTGGGGGGGTTGCTATGTGAGTTGGAAATAAGAGCAACTTGTGCAAAGGCAGGAATGAGGCCAAGCAGTAGACACAGAACAGTGCTGTATGTGCTGTGACAGTGCTGTATGTGGTGCTCCAGGGAGGGAATAATCGCATGAGCATGTGTAGATGGAGACAGCAAGGAAAAATCAAACCAGCCAGTCAGTGTAAGACAGAGCAGAGAAGCCAGGGCAAGCCCAGAAGTGCTGGCCACCCGCCATGTGGTCGGCAGTTCAAAGATTTACTCTTCAAGGGGGCAATAGTCTTAGGCGCAGGATGATGTGCTCCAAATCTGATTCTCCCAACATTGAAGCCAGAATTGAGTGTTTACAGTATACCAGACCCCTGGCTAATAAATCTATGTGCATTATCTCTTCTCTCTTAACACCAAGGACTGTCATTACCATTTTGGGCATGAAGAAACAAGAATCTCAGAGAACTGATGCAACTTTTCCTAAGCTGCAAAGCCATCAAATGGTCGGGCTGGAGGTCACAGCCAGTGAGCTGATGCCAATCACCCTGCTGACTGCAGCCCTCTGGTTTAGTTCCCTCCTGTGACCCTGCCCTCCATGCTTGTGAGATGAGGGTTACCCTGATCCAGCTCACAATTCAGTGCCCAGGGCTTAGCTCATTGACATCTCAAAGAAAGTTTGCATGTTTTATCAATGCCAATAGTCACAGTCATGATAACAGCCAATCACGTAGCCATTCCAATCTGTGGGATATAGATATAGATGATAGAGATAGAGATAGAGATAGAGATAGTCTATATATAGAGAGAGAGATAGTCTATATATATATATATATATATATATATATATATATATATATATATATATATAGAGAGAGAGAGAGAGAGAGAGAGAGAGAGAGAGAGAGACTGGGCCCCTGGGATGAACCCAGAGCCACGGCAGAGCCTGGCAAGCTACCTGTGGTGTATTTGATATGCCACAAACAGTAACAATAATGGACCTCATTCCCAACAAATGGAGACGTTACTGGCGCCTGCTCAAGCAACTCAATGAACAACGGGAAGACAAGTGATATATATCACATACATACACCACTGCTGTATGTGTATTTGTGTGTATATATATAATTCAGAGAGTGCAATTCAGAGAGTGCTGGCTGCCTTAGCCAGGGCGACACCCCAAATTGTGGCGACCCCAGGCATTCCTGAGGCAGAGGAGATGGTGACAGGGATGAGGAGAGGCATAACCCTGGGGTGCACAGCAGATGGGGGACCAGGCAAGTCATGTCAATGACACTAGTGACCTGGCTGTCTCTCTGTCTCAGGTAGAAATTGTGATGTCCCTGCTCGGGATGTTTTGCCCCCTCTCTTTGAAACTATCGCTATCCTGGAGAATTACCACCCACGGGTCGGACTGAAGTGGCAGCTGGGTCGCATCTTTGCTCTCTTCCTGGGGAACCTCTACACCTTTCTCTTGGCCCTCATGGATGGCGTGCACCTCAAGGTAATGCCACGTGATCTTCCCAGCTCCTGGTGATTGTCATTCCTTCTTTTTTTCTCCTCTTTGTTTCTTGGGCCATGCTCAGTGGTGCTCAGGGCCTGGCTCTGTACTCAGAGATCACTGCTGGAGGGACTCAGGGGATCATTTGCAGTGCCAGAGGTCAAACCTGGGTTGGTCTTGGGTTTAGACGAGCACTCAACCTGCTGTACTATCTCCCTGGTCCTATAGTTCCTTTTTTAAAATATATAATAACAGAGCCGAGCGATAGCCCAGCGGGTAGGGCGTTTGCCTTGCACGCCGGCCTATGCCGGCTTAGGTTCGATCCCTGGCATCCCATATGGTCCCCGAGCACCGCCAGGAGTAATTCCTGAGTGCAGAGCCAGGAGTAACCCCTGAGCATCGCCAGGTGTGACCCAGAAAGCAAAAAAAAAAAAATAAATAAAAATAAAAAAAAACATCCTCATCCATCATCACAGTCACTGAATACATTTTTGGAAAGCTCTAAAAAGTCAAATAGAAAAAGAGACTCAGAATCCTATGAGCCAAAAGCAGACACTATTGTTACAATGCTGCACACCTGGTAGTGAATGTTGCCCTGAGCACAGAGCCAGCACCTGGGTGTAGCCCTAAGCCAAAAATAATTGATAAATAACTAAGAAACAGGGGGCCGGAGCGATAGCCCAGCGGGTAGGGCGTTTGCCTTGCACGGCCGGCCTCTGCCCGGCCCGGGTTCGATCCCGGCATCCCATATGGTCCCCCGAGCACCGCCAGGAGTAATTCCTGAGTGCAGAGCCAGGAGTAACCCCTGAGCATCGCCGGGTGTGACCCAAAAAAAAAGAATTCATTTCATCACGAAGAATAAAGCAAAACCTCAAAAAACTATGAAGGACTATTAATACAGTATTCAGAAAAAAGACATTTTCAAACAAAAGTGTTAAGGACTCAAAAGTGATTAAAAATTAGTGAATGCAAATTAAAATATATATGGCTTTAAAAGGGTTTTAAAAAAAAATAAATAACTAAGAAACAGGCTTTAAAAATCCTTGACCATAATGATATTAGTTATGTCACTCTAATGTTGCTTTGTATGTTTCTTTGGAGTATTGGTCCATACCTGGCAGATTATATATGGTGACAGAGATTGAACCGAGGTCAGCTGCATGCAAAGAAAATGCCTTTACCTCTACTATCGCTCCGGACCCTTTGCTGGAGTTCTTGACTGTCCTTTTCTTCAGTTGTTCTTCACATCTGATGCCTTTTTCACATTTGATGCCTTCAATGTTTATCTGTACCTGTTTCTATATTGCCTCATGGCTGCCCTAAACCTTGACAAGCCAGGCAAGTGTCCCATGAGATGATGGGCCACTACGATTTGCAGCACTGCCTGCGAGAAGCAGCCTCACAGCTGCAGTGTGGATCACCTGCTATGTCAGACCCTGGGGTGCTCCCTGTTGGAGGTTTTGGTTCCTGTGTTACTGCCTCCAGGAAGTCTTCTGTGATTGCCATTCACTGATGTGGATGGTTTCTGGCTCCCACAGGTTTTCCATAGTTTTTACCATACTGTTCTGTAATTCCAGGACTGAGCTTCCTGGAAAAGCTCCTTCTCTCCTGTGCATTTATACACTCACCACTGCTGTATAATCCCTGAATGAATTATTCCTTGGAGAAGAATGACAAGGGCCAGGGAGATGGCTCAGTGGTCGGGCTGCATGCCTTGCAGTTCCATCCCTAGTATTATGTGCCCCCTCCCACCCAAGCACCACAGTGAGGAGGCAAAGTGACCACAATACTGTTGGATTAGAGCAGTGCTGTATCACCAAGCAGGGTCAGATTGCTCTAGGATCACTAGGGACTGGACCCTGGGGCTCCCTTGTGTTCTGCTTTGGTGCCCCCCAAAATAAAGCAGAAGAATGACTGATGGGATGGATGGATGGATGGATGGATGGATGGATGGATGGATGGATGGATGGATAATGATTTATAGAAGAAAATTTTATTTAAAAAAGACTCAATGGGCCGGGAGCGATAGCCCAGCGGGTAGGGCATTTGCCTTGCACGCAGCCGGCCTGTGCTGGCCCCGGTTCGATCCTCGGATCCCATATGGTCCTCCGAGCACCGCCAGGAGTAATTCCTGAGTGCAGAGCCAGGAGTAACCCCTGAGCATTGCCAGGTGTGACCCAAAAAGCAAAAAAAAAAAAAAAGACTCAAGGACTTCAGCCAATCTCCCCCCCCCCCACCACCATCACCTTCTATATAGATTGAAAAACTGGGGAAGGCATTTCTGGACAGACTATTGAACAGGAGGGCAGAGGTGGGTTGTGGCAGGTGCTGGCCTTAATTGTTGTTGTGTGGCAACACTCGCACCACCTCTGGCTCCTTCAAACTTCACATCTCCACACCCATCTAGCTTTCTCATGAAGAGACGATAAGGAACATCACCCACTGGACTCTATTTAACTACTACAACTCTTCGGGTTGGAATGACAGCATCTCCGGCCACCACTCCATCCTGCGGATGTGCCGCGGGCTCCTGCTGGGAGACAGCTGTGGGCATTGTGAGTAGCCATACTGTCCTAAAAGGTGACCTCTGGTCTCACTTCTCTATTATTCCTTCCTTGGTGTTCCCGTTGCCTTTCATTTATTTTTCCCTTTCCATTGTTGTTGATGACCGAGGGTAGCATATTGCAATGTCCAGGGGGGACAGGAATGGAGGGAGCACCTCAGGTGGCAGTGCTCATAGACATTTTCACTCTAGATGTGGTGCCCGCATGCATGCTCACTGGGGGTCACACTCTCAGTGAGGGCATAGTTATGTCCCCACTGATGTCCTGGGATTTGAACATCATTTTTGTTATGGTGCTAATTGCTGGTCACACCCTTTTTGTGATGCTCACACTCAGCTGGCCATAATGCACCTGGAAGACACTTGTGCCAGGGTGACAGACAACAGGGACGCCAGGCAGAAAGAACAGAGCTACTAGCTTGGTACATGTGGGACACCGAGGATTTGAACTCAGGACACCTACAAGGCAGGTACTCAAAGCCCTCACTGTTCCTCCAGGACCACATTGCCATTTATAAACCACCAAACTTAAAGTCAGTATTTCTTTAAAAAAAATTTCCGCCTTCATGGGGCCGGAGTGATAGTACAGTGGGTTTGCCTGGTCAAACCAGGTTTGATCCCTGGCATCCCATATGGTTGTCCAAGCACCACCAGGAGTAACTCCTGAGCATCACTGGTGCGACCCAAAAAGCAAAAATAAAAAAATGTTCCATGTTTTTACTCCTAGTTTTTTTGTGGCCTACATACTTCTCTATATGTTCTGCCCATCAATTCTCTGGATTTATTTCTATATATCTTTTTGTATAATCAATACCTCCTGGATTTGTTTAGAGTTTTAGAGCAGATTTAAACAAAAGCCTATGATTCTTTCCCTGAGACTCATGACTAAAGTTGAGGTACAGGAATTTTTTGCATATATATACACAATATATATGCAATATATATGCAATATATGTATATGCTATATATAGATGCATCTGTGCCCTTCTGTATAAAGAGTGGATGGTTTTCATCAGAGTTCCCCAAATTAAGACCCATCATTTCCCTGCATCCTACCATACCCACCACCACTTCTGTGGCTTTCACAGTGTGAACTTCAGAACCAAATAGAACTCATTGCCTTTCTGGGAAGATATTCCCAAAGATATTCCCAAGAAACACGGGGCTCCCTGCCTTCTCTTCTCCCAGCCCAGCCCTTTGCACAGGGCTCCTTCCTGTCTTCTATGCTGACATGCAGTGTATAAATAAAGTCTCCCTGGGCCCCCTAAAGAACCTCCCCACTTAGAGTATCACACAGTGTGCTTTTTAACTGAGGCTGATGGGCACTGTGGAGGAGAGGCTACATCCCACACTGCCAAACACTCCCCAAGGCCCGCCCACCTGGATCCAGGGGCCTTTTCCTCCCTGCCTTCATAGAAGACTCAAATTTACCGTATCTCGTCTACTCCAGTCCAGACATCTCCATGCTCTTCAGATCTTCCACCCTTTCATGCTTCCTTGACTCAATGCATTCTAAGCCTCTTTGTATAACAAAGTCTTCAAGTCAACAAACTCCGACTCAGCAAGGAGAGCACATCCCCTGTAGAGTTGGAGCATGCCTCGCTTCCTGCCTCATGTCTTTGGAGGGTCCCTCTTGCCCTACACCTTTCCTACCGCTTGCTGGTAATGACAGTCAGATTCTACCTTAGCTGGTGCAGTTGGCACGTCAGAGTTGGTGGGCAAACCACTAGCCTACATATCCTAATTCTGAGCAATAGTTCTGATAACTACTAAGCTTTGGGCAGAGTCAGTGTACCAGGAGATTTGCACACGTAATCATGAAGCTTCTTAATCATCCCCAAGAGGCTACTAATGTTATCAGCTATAACAGGTTCAGAAACCATTGCGAAGCTTTGCAATTAGTAACTTGGAGAGTTGAGTCCTACATTGAGCACTTTCACCAGAGAGTGACAGAGAAGACTTTCAGTGGGGAAGTCTGTGTGGTTGAAAGCAGTCAGGAGACAGGGATAATGTCGAATCCTGACCAACTCCTTTCCCTGTGTTCCTTCTTGCAGGAATTCATGAGGCTGACGGTGTCGGACATGTTGGTAACCTACATCACCATCCTGCTGGGGACTTTCTGCGTGCATGCTTCGTGCGGTTCATGAACTATTGCTGGTGCTGGGACCTGGAGGCTGGCTTTGTAAGTCACAGATTCTTGGGACTCTGAGCCACCCTCAGTGAGGTATTCTTGTGCGTTGCCTTAGTTGCTAATGCCAACTTTGGCTCTGTGGAGTAGTGTTTCATCTACAGGTCTTGAAGTGTTATTACTTATCTTCTTAGAGGAAACTTTCCCCTTGTGTAATTAACGAGAACTTCTCTGGGAAATGGAGGCCAGCACTGGAAAGGTGGCCCACCAAGTTCAGCACAGAGTGGGCGGGTGGGAGAGGAATACAAGCTGCAGCGGGAGACAAAGACTCTGCTAGTGCTCACGGTGTGTGCGGCAGGATGGACCATGAAATGGGAGAGTGAGAAATGGGATTTTTTTCATTTGAGGTGCTGAGAAAAGCTTGGGGTCAAGGGAAACAGATAAGGCTACCAGCGTCTCAGAAAGTTTTGGGGGCTGGAGCGATAGCCCAGCGGGTAGGGCGTTTGCCTTGCCTTGCGGCCGGCCTGTGCCGGCCCGGGTTCTATCCCTGGCATCCCATATGGTCCCCCGAGCACCGCCAGGAGTAATTCCTGAGTGCAGAGCCAGGAGTAACCCCTGAGCATCGCCGGGTATGACCCAAAAAGCAAAAAAAAAAATGTTTTGGAACACCCCAAGAGGAGCCGGAGGCGATAGTACAGTGGGTAGGTGTTTGCCTTGCACATGGCCAACCCAGGTTCAATCCCTGGCATCCCATATGGTCCCCTGAGCCTTCCAGGAGTAATTCCTGGGTACAGAGTCAGGAGTAACCCCTGAGCATTGCCAGGTGTGACTCAAAAAAAGGGCAAAATTAAAAACCACCAAGAACACTACAACCACTGGCCCTGTCTCCTGGATTCTGCTTTGAGAAACCTCTTTTGGCTCTGTCTCTCCCCTGCTTGCCTGGCAAATGCTCTTCCTACCTGCATGTGATTTTCACTAAGAGCTGACAGAGCATCCAGCCTCGTAATTTCAGTGTGTTTCCACCACACCTCACCCTCCCACCCAAGAGTCACTGGTATGTTCACGTGTGAGTGGGGGGAGCCCCCTTACCTGCGCTACACATCTCTGTGATGGGCATCATCCTCACCCTGGCCTGTCCTAGGGCACAAAACCCACATCAGGACTCCAGAAGAGAATTTTGTCGTGATTTCTCATGTAGTCACCAGACAGTTTTTCTGTCCCAAGCCTACTCAATTCTTCCTAGCAACAATGAAAATATATCACCTTCCCAGAGAACAGGGTGAAAGAAATTTGTGCTCAAAAAGGGTGGCATCTTTCTTTTTCTTTCCTTCTTTCTAGCTTGCAAGCTTGCTTTTGAGCACATGCCTGACATATGTGAACCCCTTGGGTTCAATTCCTGCAGCTACACAAACCCACAGACACACACAAGAGCCTTGTGTATGTGGGTTATGAACTTTTCCTTCTCCCGTCCGTCTTCCCTGGTCTTCCTTTCTTTCCTGACTTCTCATCCTCCAGGCACTTGACATAGACCCCACCATTCTGAAATCCTACAGTCTGGCAGAGTTCTTTCTTCTCTGCGAACTGCTCTCAGAATAGAGAACCACAAGAAAAGGTGATAAAAGAGACTGGAAAATGTGATTGATTTTGTATGTTTTTAAAGCTTTCTTGTCAGCCGGCTGCTCTTTTCATGATTTGCATTTCTTTACTAGATAGATTCCTTGGTTGTATTTTCAAGGAGCATTCATGTGTAGAGAATTGTTAAAATATTCTCTGGGGGCCAAAGAGCTAGGACAGGGCTTAAGACTCTTGCCATGTACATAACTGATCCCGGTTTAATCCCTGGCTCCGGAGCCCTGCCAGGAATGACCTTTTACCACAGAGCCAGAAGTAAGCCCTGAGCACAGTCAGATATAACCCAAACCCCCAAAACTGTTTCTTTGGGGGTCAGGGGACTCCCACACTCTCAAACTGCAGACAAAGAGGGTAAAACCCCACTTTTTATGGAAAATATTTCAACTTTGTGAATCTCAAAAACAGCAGCCACTAAAATGCATTTGGAGGGCCAGGGCGATAGCACAGCGGGGGGGCATTTGCCTTGCACACAGCCAACCTGGGTTCGATCCCGGCATCCCATATGGTCCCCCAAGCACCACCAGGAGCAATTCCTGAGTGCAGAGCCAGGAGTAACCCTGACCATTGCCGGGTATGACCCAAAAAGCAAAATAAAATAAAATGCATAAGGAAAGGGAAGAAAACAGCCTCAGAGTGAGGACAGGCAGCTTCACTAGAATGGCCTGGATCCTGCCTACTTGGCTGTGATGTTGTCTGTTGTCGGGGCGCTCCGCCGGGGTCCCCGACAGTGCCGGGAAGCGAGTTCCCTTCTACCTCGAAGCCGGCGAGGAATGGATGAACACTCAGGAATCCGATGCAGTTTTAAAGGCTTTACTTATCACAGGTTCAGGCATACAAATCAGCAAAAGGAAAAACCCGATGCTTAGGATTCCAGGCTAGAACCCCAGCCACGTGTAGGCCAAGATGGCGACCACCACGTGTAAAAATTTCCAAGGGGAATAAACGCTCACAAGGCGAGATCCCACAGGGAAGAAGACCGGGAGAGTGGGAACCGGCTAGTTTATACCCATGCAACTCAGACCTTCCTCCCATTGTTATGGAAAGCAGGGAGTGTTAAATGTCCTTAGATAATCCCTCCCTGCACCTCACCTAGGCCCTTTAGTGTGCTAATGCAGCGGCCCTTAAAGGAGTCCTGCAACAGTCTGTGACTTGAGAGCCAGGGGTTGGGGAAGTGGGGAGTCAGGACAGACCGAATCTACAGGAGCTCCTGTGTGGGATGGGCCCTAACATTCTGCCAGCCTTGCTGAGGCAACCATCCAGCTGCACCCGAGACACAAGATCTACGCGCCCAGGAGCTGGTCCCTGCCACCCGGATGGTCAGGGAGCCGTGGGTCTCAGGCAGAGGTGAGGCTATATTCTTGCCAGAAACAAAGGAGAAATCAGTCCCAACTGGAGTGGCGTTGGCTAGCGCTTTCAGGATAAAAGAATTAAGCAAAGGCGGCAGAGGGGCAAGTGAGAAACAGACAATTGAGTCCACTGGGGAGAGAGAAGTGACAGACTGACATGAAGAGTCTGAGCAGGATTTAGGGCGGGTAGCTCGGCCTGGTCTTAGAGCAGAGCGTTTTCCTTGCAGGTGGTATTGATTTTGCAGCATGTTTTCTTATGTAGGAGACAGTGTTCTGCGCCTCATACCCTAGGTGGCAGGTTGTTTTTCAGGATATTATTCTGCTCCTTTTTTTTTCTTTTTTGGGTCACACCCGGCAGTGCTCAGAGGTTACTCCTGGCTCTGCGCTCAAGAATTTCTCCCGGCAGTGCTCAGGGGACCATATGAGATGCTGGGATCGAGCATCCCATATGTTCGATGTTCGGAATCAGCCAAACATTGATCCCCGCACGTCCGGCCTGTACACAAGGCAAATGCTTGTATGTGCATTTGGCATTTGCACAATGCCAAACTTGGCTGCATACAAGGCAAATGCCCTCCCCACTGTGCTATCACTCCGGCCCCTATTCTGTTCCTTAGCATCGACTTCCAACACAGTCCTAGGTTTTGTCTTTTGCCAAGAGAATATTTAAAAGAGAAGGGAGATGTGAAGGAGAATGATTTATTAGGGGTAAATGAGTTCAAGAACGAGGCAGGCTTCACCCAGAGAGGGAATTAAACCCCTGAAGTCAGAGAAACCCAAAAGAAAAGCCCTCACAGTTCCAGGATGGAGTCCTGCAAAGTCAGAGAGGAAGAAATCACACCCGTTACAGGGATGTAGGAAGCCTCAGAACGGCGTGTGCTCTGGTTGCTTAGGGGGCTGACGCCACACACAGTGCTTTCCAAGCTGTCTCAGCTTAGGGCTTCTGCGCAGAGAACAGTTGCTGCTAGAGTGTGGGCAAGGGAAAGAACTGTGGATTCTGCCATTGTCTTCATTCTCTGAGTCTTGTCTGGCCCTTTGGTCCTGCTACTTGTCTCCTGACGGGTCTTTTGGTTTTGGTTCTGGGCCGGCATCTTAAACCTTGAGTTTGGCTCTTGAGCCTCACAGCTTGCGTCTGAGCCTCAGAGTTTGTGCAGGGTAACTTCTTTTTCCGATCACCTCTTGTCTCTAAACACTTCTTATATCTCACGGCCTCCTGAAGTGCACTGCTTAGAGACACACCCCGCCCCGCCCGACTACTTACCTCAAAACTTTAAGAGTTGAAAACATGGAACTGAATGTCTCAAAGGACTGGAGCTTATGCATTGCGCATGGGAACCTGGGTGTGATTCCCTCAACAATGTGTGTCCCCCAAGCACTGCCAGGAGCAACCCTCAGGCATTAAACTAGGAGTACCCTTAAGCACTACTGAATATGACAATAAAAATTAATTTAAAATGCGGTACAGAGACAGAATTCTAAATATCAGGCTCTACCGTATTCACTGAAGCAGGATTATCTCTAGGATGAAGTGACCCTTAGCGTCCAGTTGGTTAGTAGAAGTGCAACTAACACTGCCTCCCTCTCCCTCTCCCCCTCTCTCCTCCCCTCTCCCTCTCCCCCTCTCTCTCCTCCCTCTCCTCTCTCCCTCCCCTCTCTCTCCTTCCTCTCCCTCTCCCCCTTCCTCTCTCTCCTTCCTCTCCCTCTCCCCCTTCCTCTCTCTCCTTCCTCTCCCTCTCCCCTTCCTCTCTCTCCTTCCACTCCCTCTCCCTTTATCTCTCCTCCCCTTCTCCATATCTCCTTCTTCCCTCTCACTCTCCCTCTCTCCCCTTCCTCTTTCCCCTCCTCTCTTACCAGCCCTCCTATGCTGAGTTTGATATTAGTGGAAATGTGCTTGGGTTGATCTTCAACCAAGGAATGATCTGGTGAGTTACCTGTTTGGGGACTGCATTGGGTGGGCAGGAATGGGGGGGAAGGCGTGGGTCATAAAAAATTAGAATCCCAGGCTTTGCACTTCAACTGACTTGCAAGAGGCTGAGAAAAATCATCAGTCCTCTCTA
>JAJIBD010038442.1:0-10986 GCA_021461705.1 Cryptotis parvus
CATGAGCATGTAGATGGAGACAGCAGGAAAAATCAAACCAGCCAGTCAGTGTAAGACACAGAGCAGAGAAGCCAGGGCAAGCCCAAGTGCTGGCCACCCGCCATGTGGTCAGCTTGAGTTCAAAGATTTACTCTTCAAGGGGGCAATAGTCTTAGGCGCGGGATGATGTGCTCCAAATCTGAGATTCTCCCAACATTGAAGCCAGGGTGAGTGTTTACAGTATACCAGACCCACAATAATAAATCTATATTGCTTACTCTCTTAACACAAGGACTGTCATTACCATTTTGGGCATGAAAGAAACAAGAATCTCAGAGAACTGATGCAACTTTTCCTAAGCTGCAAAGCCATCAAATGGTCGGGCTGGAGGTCACAGCCAGTGAGCTGATGCCAATCCACCCTGCTGACTGCAGCCCTCTGAAAGTTCCACTCCTGTGACCCTGCCCTCCATGCTTGTGAGATGAGGTTACCCTGATACAGCTCTGATTCAATTGCCCAGGGGCTTGGCTCATTGACATCTCAAGAAAGTTTGCATGTTTTATCAATGCCAATAGTCACAGTCATGATAACAGCCAATCACGTAGCCATTACAATCTGTGGGATATAGATATAGATGATAGAGATAGAATAGAGATGAGATAGTCTATAGAGAGAGAGATAGTCTATATATATATATATATATATATATATATATATATATATATATATATATATATAGGGAGAGAGAGAGAGAGAGAGAGAGAGAGAGAGAGAGGGCTGGGCCCTGGGATGAACCCAGAGCCACGGCAGAGCCTGGCAAAGCTACCTGTAATTGTATTTGATATGCCGACAAGTAACAATAATGGACCTCATTCCCAACAAATGGAGCGTTGCACAGCGCCTGCTCAAGCAACTCAATGAACAGCGGGAAGACAAGTGATATATATCCCGCATACATACACACTGCTGTATGTGTATTTGTGTATATATATAATTCAGAGAGTGCAATTCAGAGAGTGCTGGCTGCCTTAGCCAGAGCGACACCCAAGTGTATGGCGACCCAGGCATTCCTGAGGCAGAGGAGATGGTAGCGGCAGGGATGAGGGAGGGGCCTGCCCTGGGGTGCACAGCAGATGGGGACCAGGCAAGTCATATCAATGACACTAGTGACCTGTGGCTGTCTCTGTCTCAGGTAGAAAGTAGTGATGTCCCACCATCAGGGATGTTTTAACCCCTCTCTTTGAAACTATATCGCTATCCTGGAGATTACCGCGAATTCGGACTGAAGTGGCAGCTGAGTGCATCTTTGCTCTCTTCCTGGGAACCTCCACACCTTTCTCTTGGCCCCTCATGGATGACGTGCACCTCAAAGGTAATGCCACGTGATCTTCCCAGCTCCTGGTGATTGTCATTACTTCTTTTTCTCCTCTTTGTTTCTTGGGCCATGCTCAGTGGTGCTCAGGGCCTGGCTCTGTACTCAGAGATCACTGCTGGAGGGACTCAGGATCATTTGCAGTGCCAGAGGTCAAACCTGGGTTAGTCTTGGGTTTAAACAGGCCTCAACCTGCTGTACTATCTCCCTGGTCCTATATTCCTTTTTAAAATATATAATAGCAGAGCCGAGGCGATATTAGCGGGTAGAGGCGTTTGCCTTGCACTTGGCCGGCCTATGCCCGGCTTGGAGTTCGATCCCTGGCATCCCATATGGTCCCCGAGCACCATGGAAGTAATTCCTGAGTGCAGAGCCAGGAAGTAACCCCTGAGCCATGGTGTGACCCAGAAAGCAAAAAAAATAAATAAAAATAAAAAAAAAGCATCCTCATCCATCATCACAGTCACTGGAATACATTTTTGGAAAGCTCACAAAGTCAAATAGAAAAAGAGACTCAGAATCCTATGAGCCAAAAGCAAGACACTATTGACACAATGCTGCCACCTGGTAGTGAATGTTGCCCTGAGCACAAGGCCAGCACCTGGGTGTAGCCTAAATAAATAATTGATAAATAACTAAGAAACAGGGGCCGGAGCGATGGCCCAGCGGGTAGGCGTTTGCCTTGCCGTGGCCGGCCTATGCCGGCCTGGGTTCGATCGGCATCCCATATGGTCCCAGGCACCGCCAGGAAGTAATTCCTGAGTGCAGAGCCAGGAGAAACCCCTGAGCATTGCCGGGTGTGACCCAAAAAAGAATTCATTTCATCACGAAAAGATAAAGCAAAACCTCAAAAAACTATGAAGGACTATTAATACAGTATTCAGAAAAAGACATTTTTTCAAACAAAGAAGTGTTAGGGACTACAAAGTGATTAAAAATTAGTGAATGCAAATTAAAATATATGGCTTTAAAAGGGGTTTTAAAAAAAAAATAAATAACTAAGAAACAGGCTTTAAAATCCTTGACCATAATGATATTAGTTATGTCCGCCTAATGTTGCTGTATGTTTCTTTGGAGTATTGGTCCCATACCTACTGGCAGATTATATATGGTGACAGAGATTGAACCGAGGTCAGCTGCCTTTTTTTAAAATGCCTTTACCTCACTGTCGCTCCGGACCCTTTGCTGGAGTTCTTGACTGTCCTTTTCTTCAGTTGTTCTTCACATCTGATGCCTTTTTCACATTTGATGCCTTCAATATTTATCTGTACCTGTTTCTATATTGCCTCATGGCTGTCCTAAACAACCAAACTAAGCCAGGCCCGTGTCCCATGAATGATGGGCCACTCGGTTGCAGCACTGCCTGCGAGAAGCAGCCTCACAGCTGCAGTGTGGATCACCTGCTATAATATCAGACCCTGGGGTGCTCCCTGTTGGAGTTGGTTTCTGTGTTACTGCCTCCAGGAAGTCTTCTGTGATTGCCATTCACTGATGTGGATGGTTTCTACCTAACACAGGTTTTCCATAGTTTTTTACCATACTGTTCTGTAATTCCAGGACTGAAGCTTCCTGAAAAGCTCCTTCTCTCCTGTGCATTTATACACTCACCACTGCTGTATAATCCCTGAATAGATTATTCCTTAGAGAAAGAATGAGACAAAGGGCCAGGGGAGATGGCTCAGTGGTCCGGGCTGCATGCCTTGCAGTTCCATCCCTAGTATTATGTGCCCCTCCCACCCAAGCACCACAGTGAGGAGGCAAAGTGACCACAATACTGTTGGATTAGAGCAGTGCTGTAGTATCACCAAGAAGCAGAGGTCAGATTGCTCTAGGATCACTTTAAGGACTGGACGGGCTCCTTGTGTTCTGCTTTGGTGCCCCCAAAATAAAGCAGAAAAAATGACTGATGGGATGGATGGATGGATGGATGGATGGATGGATGGATGGATGGATGGATGATAATGATTTATAGAAGAAAGAATTTTATTTAAAAAAAGGCTCAATGGGCGGGGCGATAGCCCAAGCGGGTAGGGCATTTGCCTTGCGCCTTCGGCCTGTCTGCTGGCCCGGTTCGATCCTCCCGGATCCCATATGGTCCTCGAGCACCGCCGGGCAATTCCTAGTGCAGAGCCAGGAGTAACCCCTGAGCATTGCCAATTGTGACCCCAAAAAGCAAAAAAAAAAAAAAAAAGACTCAAGGACTTCAGCCAATCTCCCCATCTCCCCCACCACCATCACCTTCCTATATAGATTGAAAAACTGGGAAGGCATTTTCTGGACAGACTATTGAACAGGAGGGGGCAGAGGTGGAGTTTGTGGCAGGTGCTGGACTTAATTGTTGTTGTGTGGCAACACTCGCACCACCTCTGAAACCTTCAAACTTCACATCTCCACACTTATCTAAAAGCTTTCTGAAGAGGCGATAAAGAGACATCACCCACTGGACTCTATTTTAACTACTACAACTCTTGGTTCGGAATGACAGCATCTCGGACCCACCGCCATCTGCGGATGTGCCTTACGCGAGGCTCCCTGCTGGGGAGACAGCTGGAGCATTGAGAGTAGCCATACGTACCAAAGGTGACAGCCTCTGGTCTCACTTCTCTATTATTCCTTCCTTAGTGTTCCGTTACCTTTCATTTATTTTCCCTTTCCGGTATTTGTTGATGACCGAGGGTAGCATATTGCAATGTCAGGGGACAGGAATGGAGGGGCCCTCAGGTGCTGTGCTCATAGACATTTTCCTCTAGATGGTGCCATGTACATGCTCACTAGAAGTCCACCTCTCAGTGAGGGCATAGTTATGTCCCACTTTCAAGTATCTGATTTGAACAATGTTTGTTATGAATTGCTAGTGCTGGTCACACCACTTTTGTGATGCTCACACTCAGCTGGCCATAATGCACCTGGAAGACACTTATCCTAGGGTGACAGACAGCAGGGGTGGGCAAGAAGAACAGAGCTGCTAGCTTGGTGCATGTGGGACACCGAGGGTTTGAACTCAGGATGCCTACAAGTAGATTATGGCCCTCACTGTTCCTCCAAGACCACATTGCCAATTATAATGCCCAAACTTAAAGTCAGTATTTCTTTAAAAAATTTCAAAGCGCTTCCTTGGGGCCGGGTGATAGTACAATTAGGTTTGCCTGGTCAAACCAGGTTTGATCCTGGCATCCCATATAGTTGTCCAAGCACCACCAGGGTATCCTGAGCATCACTGGTGCAGACCCAAAAGCTAAAAAAAAAAAAAAAAAAAAATAAAAATGTTCCATGTTTTTGCTCCTAGTTTTTGTTATTTTCTATTTATATATGTTCTGCCCATCAATTCTCTGGATTTATTTCTATATATCTTTTTTGTATAATCAATATCATAGTTTTGTTTGGGGTTTTAGAGCAGATTTAAACAAAAGCCTATGATTCTTTCCCTGGAGACTCATTATTAAAGTTGAGGTGCAGAATTTTTTGCATATATATACACAATATAGTAAGCTACAATATATCTACAATATATGTATATGCTATATATAGATGCAAATACTGTGCCCTTCCCTGTATAAAGAGTGGATGGTTTTCATCAGAGTTCACACCCCAAGGTGGGGCCCATCATTTTCCCTGCATACTACCACTTACCACTTCTGTAGCTTTCACCCCGGTGCGAACTTCAGAACAAACCAGAACTCATTGCCTTTCTGGGAAGATATTCCCAAAGAGATATTCCCAAGAAACGGGGCTCCCTGCCTTCTCTTCTCCCAGCCCAGCCCTTTGCACAGGGCTCCTTCCTGTCTTCTATGCTGACATGCAGTGTATACGTAAAGTGCCCTGAGGCCCTAAAGAACCTCCCACTTAGAGTAACACAGTGTGCTTTTAGCTGAGGCTGATAGGCACTGTGGAGGAGAGGCTGTCCTTTACTGCCAAAACACTCCCAAGGCCCGCCCACCCTGGATCAGGGGCCTTTTCCTCCTGCCTTCATAGAAGACTCAAATTTACCGTATCCTCGTCTACTCCAGTACAGACATCTACAGCCTTTCTTTGGATCTTCCACCCTTTCATGCTGCTTGACTCAATGGGAACTCTGAAGCCTCTTTGTATAACCACTACAAGAAAGTCTTTCAAGTCAACAAACTCCGGCTCGGCAGGAGAGACATCCCTGTAGAGTTGGAGCATGCTCAGGCACCAACCTCATGTCGCGGAAGTTCCCTCTTGGCTTCACCCGCTCCTACCGCTTGCTGGTAATGACGGTCAGTTTCTACCTTAGCTGGTGCAGTTGGCAAAATAAGGTTGGTGGGCAAAGCCACTAGCCTACATATCCTAATTCTGAGCAATGGTTCTGATGCTTTGCTAAGCTTTGGGAGCGAAAGTCAGTGTATGAGGAGTTTGCTGCGTAATCCGTGACTTCTTAATCATCCCCGAGAGGCTACTAATGTTATCAGCTATAACAGGTTCAAGAAACTCATTCCTTGACCTTTGCAATTAAGTAACTTGGGAGTGTTGAATTCTACATTGAGCACTTTCACCAGAGAGTGACAGAGGGCTTTCAGTGGGGAAGTCTGTGTGGTTAGAAAACTCAGGAGACAGGGGATAATGTCGAATCCTGACCAACTCATTCCCCTGTGTTACCCATGTAGAATTCATGGGGCTGACGGTGTCGGACATATTTGGTAACCTACATCACCATCCTGCTGGGGACTTTCTGCATTACATGCTTAAATGCGGTTCATGAACTATTGCTGGTGCTGGGACCTGGAAGGCTGGCTTTGTGATCACAGCAGATTCTTGGGACTCTAGAGCCACCCTCAGTGAAGTATTCTTGTGCGTTGCCATAGCTAATGCCAACTTTGGCTCTGTGGAGTAGTGTTTCATCTACAGGTCTTGAAGTGTTATTGCTTATCTTCTTAGAAACTTTCCCCTTGTGTAGTCGCGAGAACTACTCTGAAATGGAGGCCACACTTTTGGAAAGGTGGCCCACCAAGTTCAGCACAGAGTGGGCGGGTGGGAGAAGAGATACAAGCTGCAGCGGGAGACAAAGAAGACTCTGCTAGTGCTCACGGTGTAATGCGGCGAGATGGACCATGAAATGGGAGGAGTAGAAATGAGATTTTTTATTTGAGGTGCTAGAGGAAAGCTTGGGGTCAAGGAAACAGATAGGCTACCAGCGTCTCAAGGGTTTTAGGGGCTGCACGTATTTAGCGGTAGGGGCGTTTGCCTTGCCGCCTTGGCCCATTTGTGCCGGCCGGGTTCTATCCCTGGCATCCCATATGGTCCCCGAGGCACCGCCAGGAGTAATTCCTGAAGTGCAGAGCCAGGAGTAACCCTGACATCCCGGGTATGACCCAAAAGCAAAAAAAATGTTTTGGAACACCCCAAGAGGGCCGGAGCGATAGTACAGTGGGTAGGTGTTTGCCTTGTAGCCAACCCAGGTTCAATCCCTGGCATACCATGTGGTCCCCTAGGCCTTCCAGGAGTAATTCACGAGTACAGAGTCAGGAGTAACCCCTGAGCATTTGCCAGGTGCTGACTCAAAAGGGCAAAATTAAAAACTTCACCAAGAACTACTTTACAACCACCTGGCTTTATCTCCTGGGTTCTGTTTGAAAGCCCTCTTTTGGCTCTGTCTCTCCCCTGCTTGCTAACCAAGTGCTCTTCCTACCTGTGATTTTTCACTAGAGCTGACAGAGCATCCAGCCTCGTAATTTCAGTGTGTTTCCACACACCTCACCCTACACCCAAGAGTCACTGGTATGTTCACGTGTGAGTGGAGGCCTTACCTACGCTACAATCTGTGATGGGCATCATCCTCACCTAGCCTGTCCTAGAGGCACGAAACCCCCATCAGGACTCCAGAGGGAATTTTGTCGTGATTTTCTGTAGTCGCAGACAGTTTTCTGGCCTACTCAATTCTTCCTAGCAACAATGAAAATATATCACCTTCCCAGAGAACAGGGTGAAAGAAATTTGTGCTCAAAGGGTTCGCATATTTTCTTTTCTTTCCTTCTTTCACAGCTTGCAAGCTTGCTTTTGAGCACATACCTGACATATATGTGAACCCTTGGGTTCAATTCCGCAGCTACACAGACCTACAGACACACACAAAGGCCCTTGTGTATGTAGGTTATGAACTTTTCCTTCTCCCGTCCGTCTTCCCTGGTACTGCTTTCCAACCTGACTACTCATCACTCCAGGCACTTGACATAGAACCACCATTCTGAAATCCTACAGTCTGGCAGAGTTCTTTCTTCTCTGCGAACTGCTCTCAGAATGAGAACCACAAGAAAAAGGTGATAAAAAGAGACTGAAAGAAATGTGATTGAGTTGTGTATATTTTTAAAGCTTTCTTGTCCTTGTACTCTTTTCATGATTTGCATTTTCTTTTACTAGATAGATTCCTTGGTTATGTATTTTCAAGGAGCATTCATGTGTAGAGAATTGTTAAAACTATTCTCTGGGGGCCAAGAGCTAGGACAGGGCTTAAGACTCTTGCCATGACCATAACTGATCCGGTTTTAATCCCTGGCTCGGGCCCTGCCAGAATGACCTTTTACCACAGAGCCAAGTAAGCCCTAGGCACAGTCAGATATAAACCCCAAAACTGTTTCTTTGAGGTCAGGGGGTTAACTCTCTCAAACTGCAGACAAGAGGAATTAAAACCCCACTTTTTATGGAAAATATTTCAACTTTGTGAATCTCAAAACCCCCAGCCACTAAAATGCATTTAGGAGGGGCCAGACGTGCCTGCCGGGGGGCATTTGCCTTGCACACACAGCCAACCTGGGTTGATCCCAGCATCAACCCATGGTCCCCCAAACTTACCAATAGGTAGCAATTCCTGAGTGAAACCAGGAGTAACCCTGAAGCCATTTGCAGGTATGACCCAAAAAGCAAAAATAAAATAAAATGCATAAGGAAAGGGAAGAAAACCCCCTCCAGGTGAGGACAGCCAGCTTAACAGAATGGCCTGGATCCTGCCTACTTGGCTGTGATGTTGTCTGTTGTCAGAAGCTGCTTGAAGGTCACAAACAGTGCAGGGAAGCGGTTCCCTTCTACCTCGAAGCCGGCGAATGGATGGGCTGCTCAGGAATCCGATGCAGTTTTAAAGGCTTTACTTATCACAGGTTCAGGCAGCCACAAATCAGCAAAGGAAAACCCGATGCTTAGGATTCCAGGCTAGAACCCCAGCCGCATGTAGGCCAGGTAAACACCACGTGTAAAATTTCAAAGAGATAAAAGCTCTGAGCGAGATCCACAGTTTAGAAGACCGGGAGAGTGGGAACCGGCTAGTTTATACCCTCCCAGCTCAGACCTTCCTCCCATTGTTGAAGCAGGGAGTGTTAAATGTCCTTAGATAATCCCTCACTGCACCTACTGACCCTTTAGTGTGCTAATGCAGCGACCCGCCAAGAGTCCTGCAACAGTCTGTGACTTCGAAACCAGGGGTTGGGGAAGTGGGGGGAGTCAGGACAGACCGAATCTACAGGAGCTCCTGTGTGGGATGGGCCTAACATTCTGCCAGCCTTGCTGAGGCAACCATCCAGCTGCACCCGAGACACAAGATCTAAGCGGCCCAGGGCTGGTCCCTGCCACCGGATGGTCACGGAGCCGTGGGTCTCAGGCAGAGGTGAGGCTATGTTCTTGCCAGAAACAAAGGAGAAATGTCCCAACTGGGTGGCGTTGGCTAGCGCTTTCAGGATAAAGAATTAAGCAAAGGCGGCAGAGGGCGGAAGTGAGAAACAGACAATTGAGTCCACTGGAGGGGCAGAGTGAAACGACATGAAGAGTCTGAGCAGGGGTTTGTGGCCGGTAGTCGGCCTGGTCTTAGAGCAGAGCGTTTTCCTTGCAGGTGGATGATTTTGCAGCATGTTTTCTTGTGTAGGAGACAGTGTTCTCGCCTCATACCCTAGGTGGCAGGTTGTTTTCAGGATATTTTCTTTTTCTTTTTGGGTCACACCGGCGGTGCTCAGAGGTTACTCCTGGCTCAGCGCTCAAGAATTTCTCCCAGCGTTGCTCAAGGACCATATGAGATGCTGGGGATCGAGCATCACTATGTTGATGTTGAATCAACCAAACGTGATCCCGCCGCGTCAGCCTGTACACAAGGCAAATGCTTGGCATCATGCATTTGGCATTTGCTGACAGAAACTTGCAGTACAACACAAGGCAAAATGCCTCCCCCCACCCAGCATATCACTCCGGCCCTATTCTGTTCTTCTTAGCATCGACTTCCAACACAGTCCTAGAGGTTTTGTCTTTTGCCAAGAGAATATTTAAAAGAGAAGGGGAAGTGTGAAGGAGAATGATTTATTAAAAAGTAAAATGAGTTGAGTTGGTTCAAGAACGAGGCAGGCTTCACCCAGAGAGAAATTAAAACCTGAAGTCAGAGGCGAAGAAAAGCCCTCACAGTTCCAGGATGGAGTCGCAAAGTCAAAAAGGAAGAAATCCCACCGCTACAGGGATGTAGGAAGCCTCAGAACGGCGTGTGCTCTGGTTTATAGGGGCTGGCGCCACACACAGTGCTTTCAAGCTGTCTCAGCTTAGGGCTTCTGCGCATGAGAACAGTTGCTGCTAGAGTGTGGGCAAGGGGAAAGAACTGTGGATTCTGCCATTGTCTTCATTCTCTGAGTCTTGTCTGGCCCCTTTGGGTCCTACTACTTGTCTCCTGACAGGTCTTTTAGTTTTACCCAGTTCTGACCATCACTGACATAGGTTTAGAAAATCTTGAGCCTCACAGCTTGCAGTCTGAGCCTGGTTTATTGCAGAATAACTATTTTTTCGATCACCTCTTGTCTCCTAAACACTTCAGCATATCTACCGGCCTCCATAAATTGCACTGCTTAGGAACACACCCCACGCCCGCCCGAGCCTACTTACCTCAAAACTTTAAGAGTTGAAAACATGGAACTGAATGTCTCAAAGGACTGGGCTTTATACACATTGCGCATGGGAACCTGGGTGTGATTCCCTCAACAATGTAATGTCCCCCAGCACTGCCAGGAGCAACCTCAGGCTGATGAAACTAGGAATTGCCCTTAAGCTTTCACTGAATATGACAATAAGAATTAATTTAAAATGCGGTACAGAGACAAATTCTAAATATCAGGCTCTACCGTATTCATGAAACAGGATTATCTCTGGGATGAGTGACCCTTGTCCAGTTGGTTGAGTAGAATTACTGCAAAGCTAACACTGCCTCCCCTCTCCCTCTCCCCCTCTCTCCTCCCTCTCCCTCTCCCCCTCTCTCTCCTCCCTCTCCCTCTCCCATGCTCTCTGTTCCTCTACTCTACACCTTCCTCTCTCTCCTTCCTCCTCTCCCACCTTCCTCTCCTTCCCTCCTCCTCTCCCCTTCCTCTCTCTCCTTCCACTCCCCTCTCCCTTTATCTCTCCTCCCCTTCTCGCCCCTCTCCTTCTCTGCTCCTCTCTACCCTTCCTCGCCACCACTCTTGCAGCCCTCCTATGCTGAGTTTATTATTAGTGGAAATGTGCTTGGGTTTGATCTTCAATAAGGGAATGATCTTGAGTTACCTGTTTGGGGACTGCATTGGGTGGGCAGGAATGGGGAAGGCGTGGAGTCATAAAAATTAGAATCCCAGGCTTTGCACTTCAACTGACTTGCAAGAGGCTGGGGAATCAATGATCCTCTCTAT
>JAJIBD010038443.1:0-26423 GCA_021461705.1 Cryptotis parvus
ATGGAGTCACTATGCACTTATTAGAAGGGAAAACAAAGTCATGAAATTTGCCTATTAATAAATGGATATGGGGGAAGTATCATGTTGGCTGAGACAGGAGGAGAGAACAGATATAGAAGACTGCATTTGATTGTTGGATATAAAAATATACAGTGAGGAAACTAATATCCTAGGTCAGGGAGAAACAGGGGGCTAGTGGGACTTTTCAGTGGTTAGAATCTACCACAAGTGTTTTGGGATAGAGGTAGTTTGAAAGGGTAACGAGAAGAAATCAATTTGACAATAGTAGTTGCTTGATGGTAATGCTAAGCTAGAACTAAGTAGGTGTGAAAGTAGGTAAAGAGATATACATGGTAATCCTTCAGTGTCGTAGCCAACCACAATGTGCAAGGAGACAGAGAAGAGAGAGAGAGAGAGAGAGAGAGGAAAAGAGAGAGAGGAAAAAATGCCATAGAGGCAGATTGGTAGGGGGAGGACTGGTAGGAGGTAAAGGAACATAACTGACTGAGACCAATCCTGAATAGTTTGCCAATGGTCTATCTCAGTAATTAATGAAAAAAAAAAACAGTAGTGCACGATCGATTTATGTTTCTCATATCAATGGGCACTTGCAACTCCTGAAACCATGCCAGCTTTTCTCTGGCAATCATACTCCAGTCCCATGTGCCATTCATTCTATAGAATACCGGCATCCCTCAAATATGCGGCCATACCCATGCCTATTTCCTTTCATTAACACAACACCTCCGATGTTGTGCTGGCTTTACATAAAAAATAACACTTAGCATTAATTCTTACTATTTACTCCTATACAATTTACCCTTAGTTGATTGAAAATATTATCTTCATTTTTCTTAAGAGTGTGATTATTCATACTTATGATTCATATTTAATATCTCTCTATAGCACATTTAAATGTGTGTCTGTGTGTTTGTGTGTGGTTCCAGTGAGTGAGAATCTTTGCATCTGTTTCTTGACTCTTCATACTGATATCCTTGGCTTATTTTGTTTTACATTTAGAGTGCATATTCTTAGACAAATTGTCTTTAGTGACATTCTACAATTGACCTCCCAGTCATGGCTCGACCTAATCCTTCTTCTTATCTTATGCTCAAACAGATCTTTAAGAGAGCCATGAGGATTTCCTTGTAGCTAAAGGTTCAAGAACATTTATAAGTTTTATCTTAGTGGCTATCACTGTGATAAAACAAGCGATTAACCCTCCATCTTAAGATCTTTATGTCAGTAAGCATCGTTTTCCTCTTGTCTTTACACGCTCATTGAGTCTCCTTTCTCAACATGATTTGTTAAAATGTGCTACTCAAGGTGAGTTTTTTATCTTGCTGGTAGAATAATAGTAGCCTTCTCTAGGCATGTATACATGCTAATGATTAGAACCTGGAATATTTAATAGATAAAAGGGAGTGAGCAGAAATAACTGAAGGTCTTTGGCGGTAAGATGGAGAGAGAGACAAAGAGTTAGTGAGTTATGTGGGGGATAGAAGCAAGATCTGAAATCATGAACACATTCCTTAGAAGCTGGAAATGTTAAGACTATAGGTTCTCTCCATTCCCAGACAATCTTTGTTACGTCCTGAAACTTGTATTACCCATTTCACACTTCTGATATCAAAATAATAAATTCACATATTTGACTTGTTTCAGTTAGCTTAATTTGTGATAATTTATTATAGAAAAAATAGGGATCTTCTTTTGACCCCCCTGCCCAGTGATGTTCAGGCCTGAATCTGGCTCTTTACTTCAAGATTCCTTTTGGCCGTGCTTGAATAACATATTGGGTGCTGGGGACCAAACCCATATTGACTGTGCACAAGGCAAACACTTTAAAAAACATCCATCCTTAAAAAAACAAAAGGCATTTGCTGAAAACCTATGAGCAATGACAAGAACTCTAGTCCAGGGTTCCTAGGTATTTTTAATAGGGGCTAGACCATCTGTGGGCATTGTTCTTTTGTAATTTTACTCTCTCTAAAATTCAGTCATCAGTGGTTTTCATTGCAAAGGATTCAGGGAAATGTAGTCTATTTATGTGCCCACAAGAAATGAAAATATATGGATTTTGTTCAGCAGTTTCTTGAAATGTCCCCCAAATCTGTATTCCTAAAGGCAGACTCTTTTCAGACATATGGAGCTGTATATCCAGCTGCTGGCTGGACAGTCTTTCCACTGAAGAGATGCTGAAAAAATCTTTAATTTTAATCTTAAACCATCATCATCCTAAAGTTGTGTGCTCTATCAATTTAACGTCAGTGAACAGCGAAGCAGAAACCTGGGCTTCTCTGTGACTTCTCTCAATACTTAATCACCATGGTAGTAACAGTGAATACAAAAAATCATGTTTACTTCTGTTGCATCTCTTTTTGCACTGCCTCTACCCAAATCTATGTTATTACCATGTTTTACCCTAAATCCCGAAAAAATTCCACCTAATCGGGATCCATTCTTAGTTCCCCGTAAATTCAATTCTACACAATAGCCCAAATGATGTTCTTATGACTGCCCCCCCATGGGCTCTGCTTCATTCAGACCCATACTAGAAATTTTCCCCAATGCTCATAAGACAAAGTAAAAATATATGACTTCAGGCTCTTCATCTAATTCATACCTCCTGCCTTACTGTCGTTTCCCCACATCACTCTGTATTTCTGACATGCCATTCTTTTCTTTTTAAGTTCTTTAAGACTCCATGCTTCAGCAAATAACTTTCATCTAAATGAACACATCCTACTTAATGGTAGGAGATGTTTACAAATCATACATGCAATAAGGGTGTATATCTAAAAATACAAAAGACTCATAAAACTCATCAGTAAACAAAACAAGCAACCTAATTAGAAAATGGGCAGAAGAAAAAAATACACTCTCTCCAAAGAAGGCATACAGATAGCCAAAAGGCACATGAAAGCATGTTAATTCCCTCTTATTATCAGGAAAATACTATCCAAAGCAACAATATGCTATCACCTCACACCTGTGAGGACCAGCTTTTATCCAAAGAACAAGAAACAACAAGTGTTGGAGAGGATGTGGAAAGAAAGATAGGCTGTGTAAATTATTGGTGAGGATAAGATTCACCATTATGGAAAGTGGTATAGAGATTTTCAAAGAAATTAGAAATAGCATAATATTTAGTTCTTGGTTTTTACTTAGGAAATACCTATTCTGGATTTTTTGCACCCAAATTATGAAGCACTCATTTGAAGAAAGAAATGCATCCCTGTGTTTATTGCACGTGACTATTATGGCCAAGAACTGAAATGGACCAGTAGTGTCCAGCGACCGGGAAATGACACATATGGGATTACTATTCTACTATCATAAATGAAATCCCTTATATTTTTAACATAGATGGACCTAAAGATATGCTCAGTGAAATAACACTATGATTTCACCTCACATGCTGTATATAGAAAATAAATGAACTAAATAAAATAATAGGAACCTTTAGATAAGACCAACTGGAATTTATTGGAAGAAGAGAAGGGTGGGTAATTTTTGTACAAAAAAGGATGAATTGTAGTGAATTGCGCTTCTTGTAGTGAATTTAATATGGCATACACATATTGGCTTTCAATAATGAAAGCTGAAATTTATAGAATGCTAGAATATGATTGTAATTCAAGAAATACTTTTTTTAAAGGTGGGAGGACAGACAGATAGAACAGGGATTAAGCCGCTTGCCTTGCACGCAGCTGACCCCAGTTTAATCCCAACACCACATATGGTTTTGTCTAGCTCTACCAGAAATAATCCTGCAGCACAGAGCCAGTAGTAAGTCCTAAGCACTACTGCGTATTCCCTCCCCAAGTAAACTAAATAAAATTTGAAAACAAAAGAAAACTACACTTTGTCATTTACTTCTAGATCTGTAAACACCTTATTCCCTTGCCTACCACTTGGTTCCCTAAGACTCTACCAGTAAAATGCTTTGTATCTTTCCAGGCATCAACTGAAAAATTGTTTCCCTATGGGAAACTTGCCCCTGATATTCTATTAGGGCTTAGAGCCTAAACCACACCCTATTTGTATACCTCTCTCTCTCTCTCTCTCTCTCTCTCTCTCTCTCTCTCTCTCTCTCTTCCTCTCTCTCTCTCTCTCTCTCTTTCTCGAAATTGCAAGTTATGTGACAGAAAGAAAGGATTCTGTCTTATTTTTCTATCCTCAATACAGAGTAAAAAAATAAAGTGGAGACATAGTAAATGTTTAAAGGATAAGAAGATCCTTAATTTTGTGCTTTTATTTATTTTTTTCACAAAAACTAGATAACCAAGGAGTCAGAGAGTCAGCCCAGTGGGGAGGGCATTTGTCTTGCACATGAGCAATCTTGGTTCAATTATCAGCACCCCCTATTGAGTATTGGAAGAAGTGGCTTATGAATAGAGAACCAGAATTGGCTCTGCCAGGTGTATCCTAAAGAAACAACTAGGGCTCATAGCAATAGTGCAGTGGGTAGGGCATTTGCCTTGCATGCAGCTGACCGGGTTTGATACTGGGCATCAATTCCTGAGTAAAGAGCCAGGAGTAACCCCTGAGCATCACTGGGTGTGACCAAAAAGAAAAAAAGAATAAAGAAAAACAAACTAGGTAAAACTCTAAGCCATGTTCTTAACTTTCATCACTGAGATCCAGTTTCTGCTTTTATTTTCTAATGTATTTATTCGTTAAAATAGTCACTAGAAACAATAGAAGCAGCTGCTACAGCACAACACTCAATCACAAATACACGGTGCTATATCTTTGAATGCATACAGATACGGCTTATTGTAATTTTTTCAAAAGCTTATTGGAAAGAGAGGGGGATAGGAACTCCCCACATGGGGAGGAACTTAGTATAGGACTAGTTCAGATGAAGGTTATTCTTAGTGTTTATCCATAATACTTCAGAGGGCATATTAACAGCAAAGGTCTCTACTCAATATCAAATTGAAGGCACAAACAGAAAGACCAACATTGTTCTTCTAATTTAGGATATAAATATGTAACTTATGAGCATAATTTAAGTATATATAGTTTTCATACATATAGAAATTATATGTAAAATGTGTCTATGTACATAATCAACTGTAATTTCCCTTTAAATTTAATGCAGTTATGGCAGCAGAAAAATATATAACTTTTAAGTTATTAAAGTAATAGCTAAACTCAATCCTCTTTTTAACTCGGGAGACGGATTTGGTCCAACAGTTTCTTATATGACAAAGAAGAATTACTTGTGAAACCATTAAGACCAATATGCTCTGCATTTCTAAATCAAACCCAGGCCATCCCTAATTATTAGGGTTAAAAAAGTACATTTGTCTAACTTCAAGTATGCGAGCATTTTGTTAAAAAAAGACATTTTGGCATGGAAATATTTAAAGAATAGTTAATAAATAATAAAACATATATTTTAATACTGTAAACTATCTGAATATCAGGTTTAGAGTAAGACTTCTATTGGCTACCAACTCTGAAGATTTAGTTACTTTCCCAAGGAAATCCTAATCCATCTCCCCAGTGTACAATTCTGTTTTTGAAAGAATTTCTTTTGAGAGTAGGACAATGAAATCTTTTATTTGTCACATCAAGAAATTCAATAAAATATGATGGGAAGTAATGGATTTGTATAGACTTAGGAGCTTTGATTTGCATTTAAATGGCATCATTCCTTAAAACTTGCCAATGCCATTCCAGTGGAGAGTATAATAAATGATGGGAAAAAGTACTGACTGTAAAAGTATGTGTAATTGGTCTTCCATGAGGAACACAGAATTTATTGGAAGATTAAAAACAAAAAAGATTTTTTCTGATGAAAATAAGTGAATTAGGTGTTCACCAAAGCCAATTCTTGCTCCAAACAATGTGGTAAGCAGTTTGATGCTTTTGTCTATACTAGCACTGAGTTGGGGGAGCCCTTTTTTTAGTAATAATAATAATAATGATAATTGAATTAGAAAATTGTTCTGATTGATTCAAGGAAGCTCCCAGAAATATCTGCATACAAAAGAGAGAGAGGATGAAGGCATAAAAGTTAAAAGAAAAACAATGACTTCCAGGAACTGGGAGGGAGATGAAAAGTAGAAAAGCCTTAAGAAAATAACAGTTACATGATAAGAGCATCTACATGCCTCCTAGAATTGTTTGGGATTCTTTGGGACAGTAGTTCCAGAAAGTATCTATATTGCACCTTGAATACCACATGCAGCCTTGCAGTATTCTTGGCACTACCAGGCTCATTGTGGGACATAGAAATTACTTCTCTGCCAACACTGAAGGTCTAATCCAACTATGGCTCTCGTATGAGCTAATTAACTCTGTTTTTGCAGTGTGATGACACAAGGGTGATTATGTCTCAGTAAAGTTGTACTTCATTTAAAAATTATGCTGAATATTACAGCAATGTTTCCTTGTATCTTTTCAGTGATTTTTGACTTTTCAATGTGTAGCATGATGTATTTGATTTTGGAATTCAAATACAGTTAACACTGGTATAGCATTTATACCTGCCAGGCATTCTTTCAAAGGGCTTAATATAACTCATTTCACTTTGGCAATAACTTAATGAAGCTGCTACTATTATCATTTCCATTTTGCATGTAAAGAAACTGAGACATAGAAAGACTTTATGAGTTGCCCTAGGTCATATATGTAAATGATGGATTTTGTCTTGACAAATCAGGGGCAGGGAAGATGCACAGTGAGCACAATGGCTGGGTGTGTTGACAGATTTAAAAGCAGTAGTCACACAATTCACAGAGAGGCCAACAATTGTGCTGCTAGCACAGACTCAGGTCCTGAAGCAGTCACAAGGATACCTGGGAAGATGAAGCCTAAAATAAACCCTAAGGCATGGGTAGGATTTGTATATGAGAACAATAAATAAAAGGCTTTCAAGGTCTAAAGCATGTAAAAGCCTGAAGCCAGAAAAAAACATGTGTTAGAGAAACAAACACAAAATGGAGAATAGGAGCTAAGGAGAGGGTAAATGTAAGTAAAGGTGGTAGATAAGTGACTAAGTAAGTAGTTCCAAAAGGCCTGATCCATCATGGTCATGGGTAGCCATTAAATGAGAACATATTTAGCTCTACAACTGGGGCAAATACTTGAAAGAATATTGTTCATTTTTTAAAACACAATTGTATTTTGTCTAGCTATTCAATCTGACTTTGCTTTTGAATCCTAGATCCCTAATTATTCCATGACTGTGGAAGAAAATCTCTCCAAGGTCCTCACTACATTGAACCTGTTTCTAAAACAGGATGAAGTAAGATGGTGGTTAGAAATGGCTTGGTAAGTGGGTAATTGGGAGATAAATCTGGAAGAAAGTATATTAAGAGTTCATTTTGGGTACTAGTAGGACACTTGCCTTTGCATGCTGTCAAGCTGGGTTTAATCCCTGGCATTCCACATGGCATTTTAGATCTCCACTAGGAGTGATCCTTCACAAACATCAGGAGTGAGCCCTGAGCATGGCTGTGTGTACTCCTTTAACCTCCCCAATTCATTTTCAGTAACTCAGCAAAGAAATATAATATTCTCAACGAGGTATATGTTAATAATTCACCAAAGGACATTTGGCAATATCTTGAAAACTTTGTATGGTCACAACAGGGTTCACTAATAGTGGCATACAGTGGATAAAGTGGAGGGATTCTGTTAAATGTTCTGAAATGTACATGATAGCCCACAACCCTCCAAGTTTTCTGGTGGTAAGTTAGAACAGAGGATTCAAGATAGGATGAAGTGGACAGATAGAATCAGTGTTAAAATGATTAAATCAAAAAGTTCTGATTATTAGCTTTATGCAGAAGGTACCATAGTTCACTTGATCACCATAGTTCACTTGATCACTTGAATCCCGTTATTCATCGATTTGCTCGAGCAGGCACCAGTAACATTTCCATTGGTCCCTATCACATGCCAATGTAGCCCAATGGCATCTGGTTGATTCAGGAATATGAAGAGCCTCAAACCCGTTCCTTCAGGGTCTTGACAAGGAAGTCTGACCATCTTGTAGGTGGGCGCCACGTGATCTTTTGACATCCGTGGGATCCAGTCGGTAATGACTCTAGTCCAGCGGTTCTCTCCAAATCGCATAGTTACAGGGATAATATTGGTTATTTATCCTAACACTCATTAGATTTCCTTGCATATCTATCGTATTCCAAAATATTTTTGAGTGACAAAAGAAATGTATTCATCAATGGATCAATGAAAGGAGAAACAGAAATAGAAGATGACATCCACAGTTTGTTAGCTTGGACTATGGTTAATATGGTGAAAAGTACTGCAATGCAGGTCACAGGATGAGGAGATAATCTTTGAGAAAAGATGCTGAGTTCAGCAATGGGCTTGAGATGCCCAAGATAATTATTTATAATATATAAATGTGTTGACTTCATGGTCTCAATTATTGATTCTGCTAAAAGAGTTATAATAACATTTAAAAAACAAAAGTCCTATTTGAAAACAATATTAGATTTTTACAAAGTATAACCAAAGACAAAATTCAAATCACTGAAAAAACTAGTGAAGTCAACATTTTGAATTTATGCATAAATGGTTTCTGACTAAACTGTATTTTAAACTCACCAATTAAATCTCCAATTTAGTGTCTAAAGATACTAAATATTTCTTCCCAACCTAATGCTTCTTTCTTTCCTAATTTCACAATTTGGTTTTAATGTGTATGAAGTAAAAATTATACTCATGCCACTTAAGCACCAAAGGCATTGGGTTTGGTCCTCAGATGTGGTTACTTGTCTTTTTTAAATTTTAATCCCTTCTCAAAAGCCATTCTGTCCCTAAAGACCCATCTGCTGTTAACTTATTATCCAATGACCCCAAAAATCAGAGCAAAGACATTTGTCCCCAGGTCTCCTTTGCCCACAGAGGAAGCACTCAATGACGTTGTTGAGTGATTTCTAGGCCTTGGTGCAAGACATGAATGCTACAGATATTAGAGATATTGAGTTCGGTGGTCACAACTCTGTGTACCCTGTCACTCCACTTTGGAACTTTGTTTTTCTTCACGCAGCCATGCCACGAAATGAATATAACTATAAGTTTCTTTGACCCTCAAACTACCCGTTTCTTCTATTTTCAACTAAATACTTAAAACTCTAAATGCAGATTCTCTAGACTGTGCTACAATGCCATGTCCAGAAAGCAAGTAATAAGCCTTTCCTCTGTGCCTAAGTCAGTTCCTTTTAAGGTTGGTTCATTCATGGGGATATACCTCACTTAGCTTTCCTGTTCTTTGGTTCTAATCTCAGTGGCCTTCATGACAAGTTTCATGAGTCTTCCAACTTTCCAGAGACTTTTGCTAGCTTAATGTAAATGACCAATACTTACATTAATGTAAATTGATCCGATATCTCAGGTTGGTCAAGAAAGACACCAGAAAGATATCTCAAGAAAGACAGATGGCCCACATCTATGTCTTTTCTTACATAAAATTGTAACTAATAGCATTTTTTTCTATTTATAATGGCTAGTATTTTATTCATAGCTCTGCATTTTACAAATTTTAAACTCAACAGATCTAGTTTTTGAAAACATCATCATAGTGTTCCCTGGGGAATTATTATGCACCAATGCTGCCTAGCACCTTAGCCACCTCTTTGAAATGGAGTTGCGAATTGCCTGGAGCTTTCCATCATGGCATAAAACTGTTCAAGGTCAAGTTTCTACATCCTAAGCCCATTTTGTGATACCTGCGGTCAGGGAATTTGGCAATCGTGTTTTCCAAAAATTATTGAGACAACAGGAAGAGGGGCCTGAAAATGAGGGCAGATGTCAGCACCTTTATTAGAAGAAACTCACATTGCCGTCATGGAAAACATGCTAATGCCAGAAAGAGGGAGGAGAGATTAAAGGGGCTCTCAAAGCTACAAGTTGGAGCTGGATTTCCTGGAGGTACATGCCCGCACACATCGAAGGTTGTCAAAAACATTTTTTAAGTTTTTTTGAAAATCTAGCAAAGGAACATTTTATCCATTTGTCAGAACTCTGAGCTCTGCAGCCTCAATTGCATTAACTTTTTCTTCATTTTTAAGTGACTGAGATGATGAAAACAAATTCCTTGTGAAGTCTCGCCAAAAAAGTATCAGGGAAATAGTATCTGTGCATGTATTGGATCAGAGTTCACGTTCTGACGGAGTTTTTTCATGTCAAAACCAGTATCTCTTTGGTTTGATGAAGTCTTCATGTCAGCTATTAAATTTCTACCCCAAACTTATAGGTTGGTATTCTTTTTTCCACTTCTAAATTTTTTCCATTGAAGGAAAGTTATGAAACAAAGGAAGACATTGATTTATATAAAAATTCCAACATGATACTAATAAAAGGATGATTTGAGTGTTATCAGGCGATTGCATTTCTCCCATAAAGGATTAATCTGGTACTGGGAATAGTTCTGAGCGTTTTTTATATCCATTTCTTGTAAAGCTTGAAGAGACTTCAGTGTAGCACCACACCCCAAGAGGTCTGTAAAGTTGTTAAAATATTAAGAAAGCATAATTGTTAAAAGACTGCTTCTTAACTGAAATCCTGTATGGACCATGAAAAATCTCCTCAGCTACAAGGCAACACTATTGCCTTAGGGAATGGTGTGACCCGGTTCATTTAGAAAATACCATAAACAGCTTTATTGTGTGAATTTGGTCAAGAAATGTGGCATTAATAGGAAATATTTGGCTTTATACTGCAAATAAAGTGATGTTTGTATAATTCATTAAGATCTTTCTGAGATTCAATATCCTGCTTAGCCTTCTCATGAGAACTAGATTAAATATATGATGGGGGATATAAAATTCAGTTGTGAGCAATGTGGTTTCTTATTTGGCTTTTTACCCTTTTGTTGTTCACTGAATTCATTTGATGTTGTTAGAGGAAAGTATTCTAATTCTTATTGTAGGAGATATCTAGAATCTGAATCCCCCAAATTCATGAGGAAGACTATACCAGATTGCTAGAGGGATCACAGAGCAAGCATTTCAACAAAATACACAGTATTATGGATTTTGACTCCTAGGTCCAATAACATCCTTAACCCATCGGTCAGGTCTAAACTGCAATGGGTAAGTTTATATTCTATTGTCCTTTTATTTATATGTAGAATTTTAGATAGTGCCAGTAGTCTGCTTTTTCTTTGTGTTTTGATGACCACACTGGCATTTGTAGGTAAAAACACTGCTTGGTAATTTGTGGTATATAAATAAATACAGCAAAAAGGATAGATCTTATCCAGGGAAAACAAATCTTTGATCTCTTAACAATAAATCTGAGGTTATCGAGTTGATGGAGGCTGGGGAGGACAGAGAGGGACTAGAAGTGACATCACACCGTGGTAAAGGGTCTTTGACACCTGGTTGGTAATGAAGGTTCTGTAACTTTGTACACGAAAAGTATAAGCATCAATATCATCTCCACCATGTTACTTCCTTTAAAATATATTTAAAAATTATTGGAGAAAAAATGATCAAACAAAGCCTCCATCTGGTCCTTGGCTGAGTTTGTATGTTTTTTTTCCCCTGTGCAAAGCATATTCTCTTGAAATAGATTCAAGCTGGTGGTAAGCCAGGTAAGTTCCAGCAATACTGGACAATCTCTAGAAGTTTCCAGGAGCCTTTACACTGAAGACCAGACAATACCATTTAAATGGGAATATTCATGAGCACCTTTGCTGTGCAGGAGTTGGTGAGGAATTAAATGTCCATGAACTTGGACAAGACTTTCTTCACCTCCTTTGGCCCCTGAAACTCTGCCGACTTCTTATAAATATATGAGAGCCAAGATCTTATCCTGGAAGCCACGAGAGTGGCAAGATGAAAAAAAAGAACCAAGAAATTATCTGAGCGCCACATCAGTAGGGAAGAAGACTAGAATCAGGGCAATCAAGATCATTAAAATATTGCAAAGAGAGGGGCCAGAGCGATAGCCCAGCGTGTAAGGCGCTTGCTTTGCACGCAGCCGGCCTTTGCTGGCCTGGGTTCCGTTCCGGCATCCCATAAGGTCCCGAGCACGGCCAGGAGTAATTCCTGAGTGCAGAGCCAGGAGTAACCCCTGAGTGTCGCCGGGTGTGACTCAAAAAACAAATAAATAAATAAATAAATAAATAATAAAATATTCCAAGAGAGACACCAGGAAAATTAGACTAAGGTAGTTGGTTTAAAGAACAGTTAACAGAATATAACACTGAAGATGTGGAATAGAAGGTAACCAGACAGAGGAGAGCTTTCATTTCCTGAGCTTATCAAAGGGCAAGGAGGAAAGTATGTTGGCTAGGAAGGAAGCCAGCCAAAATCTGGTGTTGAAAGATTTCAAAGTAAAAAGAAAGATGGAGGTAAAAAGTAGCACCGCAAAATATGTCAGGGGTTGCTGATAATGCGTTTTTATGCCCCTCCCGAAACCCTGATTAAGACGTGCACTAATTTTATATTACAGAGCAGTAACTTTCCACTTTGTACATTTTGTTCATAGGTTCTTCTCCTCTTCCTTCTGTTCGTGGATCAAACACATGCATTTTGTTGTGGAGCTACATTCGCAGCCCATCACTGTGCACGCTTTGTGTGTTCCTCTTAGAACACACTCCCTAACTTACACATCTAGGTGTTCTCTCTTCCTTGGTGCCTTGTTTCACGGGAGCCGGTGGTCGCCCAGTCCATAAAAGCTAGTGAACAATGTTGTCGATTCTCTGGCTTTGCTATGATTTCCCATGCAGAAGATAAAGCACGCTCATCAACAATCACCTTTTTCTCATATTCAATTTCATTTCCCTTCTAGAAATCTGGAAGAACGTAGATAATGATTTGAGAAATGTATTTTAAATGGTTAAAAAAATAGCCATATCTATCCTGAAATGTAACTATTAATGTAAATTGTTATGTCCTTCGGATAATATGAAGCATGTGCCTTGTCATACATTTAAGGTAACATATCAGGAAACAGGTATTTTGTGTTTAGAGGAAAATATTGTTACACTATTTCAATGTCTAGAATGAATAGACCATCTAAGATTTCTTGCTTTCTGAGTCCTTTTGCAGTTCAGGAGATATGTAAGCTATAAGCTATTTGGAGATACAAAGTTCACCCCTGATTGATACATAACCTGACCAAACACAACTCAGCTCCACAACACACACACACACACACACACACACACACACACACACAATTCAGATGGAAAGATTTATTTCCTGAATAAATCCATGCAGATAAAGGAAAATGGAAGAGCACACAGTTGAAACTGCTTTTTCCATTTCTCACGTAATAGTCTTTTTCTGTTCATTCTATTAAATATTCTAAAGACTAGGCCTTGTTTCTCCATATCAATTGATGAAATGAATCAAACTAGATATTTTCTGCACTTGCTTCAATCTGTTTGGCCCACTCTGAACCCTTGCTGCAGCATTAAACACATCCTTGTCAACACAATGCTTGTTTTCTGCGCTGTCCTGGGACTCACGGCTAGAAACAGAAATGGGAAGGATTCAGAAAATGGCAGCTTTGAATGGGAAAACTTTCCTTTTCCAAAGTAAAAGCACAGCAAGAGTCACTGTGAAGACACTATCCATGCTTTAACTTCCTCTGAAAAGCACATTCTAGCTACATCACCCTATCACAGTTCTCAGAAGACACAGAGCAGGCTGACAAGGTGCTTTTCCTCTTAGCCAGTGTGGAAGAAAGGCCTGATTTTTGTGTGCAGTTTTTGGCCGGCTAACAGGGTCGGCCTCATGAGACCATCCGTCTCTTAGGGCCTGCTGCCCAGAAGGGCCTTGCACTTATTTGGGTTAAAGCTCTGCTGTCACCAAGCTTTGGAACTCCTAATAATTTTTGAACAAGGAGCCCAGCATTTTCATTATATCCCTGAACCCTACAATTTCTGGGCCAGTTCTGCCTTCCGGACCTATCGTTTTTTGCTTTATTTTTTTTTTTTAATTTTTTTAATTTTTACAATTACAAAGATATACAATTAAAAAGTTCATATTTGGGTTTTGGTCATACAGTGTAGCAGCACCCATCCCGCCACCAGTGCCCATCTCCCACCACCAACGCCCCCGGTTCCCCCCCTCCCCCAGCCCTCCTCCATGGCAGGTTCTTTATTTCTTTCCATTTCTCTATCTTTCTCTTTTCCTTCCCTTCCAGACTATGGATTACAGAACATACATTAAAGGGTTGTCATGTGTATCCTTTTGCCTCTATTCAATGCTCAGTTCTAGGTTGGCATTAGTACCCTCACAATTGTTAGCACACTGTTCCATTTTCTGTCTTACCTAGCCTCTGACTCCCACACGTTTGTGATAATTTCCACCTTTGACAGGACCTCCTGATGTATGTTTCACTTGACCTTGGATATTGGTATCATAATATGTACCTATATATTTATGTTATGCAGATAAATGCAGTCATTCTGTAACTGTCTCTCTCCTTCTGGCTAATTTCGCTCAACATAATCTTCTCCATGTCCATCCATTTGTAGGCAAATTTTATAACTTCATTTTTCCTAACAGCTGCATAGTATTCCATTGTGTAGATGTACCAAAGCTTTTTATCCAGTCATCTATTTTGGGCACTCGGGTTGCTTCCAGATTCTGGCTATTGTGAATAATGCTGCTATGAACATAAAAGTAGGGATGGTGTTTCCGCTCGCGTATTTTTTGGTTTCCCAGAGTAGATTCCCAGGAGTGGTATGGCTGGGTCAAATGGGAGTTCAATTTCTAGTCTTTGGAGGAATGTCCATATTGTTTTCCAGAAAGGCTGTACCAGCCGGCATTCCCCACCAACAATGGATGAGTGTCCCCTTTTCCCCACACCCACGCCAGCACTTGTTGTTCTTGTTCTTTTGAATATGTGCCAGTCTCTGTGGTGTAAAATGGTATCTCATTGTTGTTTTGATTTGCATCTCTCTGATGATTAGTGATGATGAGCATTTTTTCATATGTTTTTTGGCCATTCGAATTTCTTCCTTGCTGAAGTTTCTGTTCATTTCTTCTCCCCATTTTTTGATGGGGTTGTTTGTTTTCTTCTTGTAAAGTTCTACCAGTGCCTGATATATCCTGGATATTAACCCCTTATCAGATGAGTATTGGGTGAATATTCTTTCCCATTCTGTGGACTGCTTTTGTATCTTAGTCACTGTTTCTTTTGAGGTGCAGAAGCTTTTTAGTTTCATGTAGTCCCATATATTTATCTTTTCTTCTAGTTGCTTTGTTAGAGATGTTTCATCTTTGAAGATGCCTTTAGCTTCAATGTCATGGAGGGTTTTTCCTATATTTTCTTCAATGTACTTTATGGATTCAAGTCTGATATTGAGATCTTTAATCCACTTTGATCTGATTTTTGTGCATGGTGTTAGACACAGGTCCAAATTCATTTTTTTACATGTCGCTGCCCAGTTTTCCCAACACCACTTATTGAAGAGGCTTTCCTTACTCCATTTTAGACTCGTTGCACCTTTATCAAAGATTAAATGATCATGTGTTTGAGGTTGGGTGTCAGGATACTCAATTCTATTCCATAGGTCCACGGGTCTGTTTTTATTCCAATACCATGCTGTTTTAATTACTACTGCCTTATAGTACAGTTTGAAGTTGGGTAAGGTGATGCCTCCCATCTTCTTTTTTCCCGAGGATTGCTTTAGCTATCCTTGGGGTTTATCGTTCCATACAAATTTCAAGATTGTTTGGTCAATTTCTTTGAAGAATGTCGTTTTGCTTTATAATGGCAAGACATGAGGTTTTCTTTCTTTCTTTCTTTTATTTTGGTCAGTTGCATAGTCTCACTTTTTAGGGGTTTATTTATACTTACAGACTGGGTAGCACATGGTTTTGGATGACAGGGCATTGCTCTTACTATATTCTTATTTTGGGGAATTATATCATTCTTTCCTCAACTCACACATACACTACCATTCCACCCCCCCCCACACACACACCCAAGTTAATCGCAGTGAGGTACTAATTTCAGATAATGGTATAAGGTAGAGTACCAGGTCTGACGGCCATTAGGAATACATTCCTCTGGCCTTAGTTCTCTGAGATAGCAGCTCCATGCATTTTTCGTACCCTCACAGGTTCTCCCTCTGACAGTCTTACAGTTCTTCTTTTAGCTCTGTCTCAGTGGGTTGGTTTTGCCAAAGCTGCATTTCAGAAAAGCCCAACAGAGAAAAAAGAGCAAAGCCAGATGTTCACAGACATTTTGATCAACTTTTTCCCTTTTAAAACCACTTTTTGAATTTTAAAATGAATTTTATGGAGCAGACTTAATTCTTTGCCCACTACTACATCATTTTGGAAACAAGATTAGCTGGATTGCAATCTCTTTTCTTTTGTATATTTACTGAGACTCCATGTAGATGAAATGGTTAATGTCAATTTTTTTTCAGACCACGAATTTCTCCTAATTAGATACGATGTTGGTTTTGAAACATTTTAAGTAGTTATAGATATTTTAAGTTTTTCAGAATTTTCTAGTTTCTTCTAAAACATGCTAAGGGCATGCTAGCATCAATCTTCTATTGTTCTCAAGTGAATAAAATCCAATGTTTCTGTCATTATAGATGTACTGTATAAAAGAGCTTTTTCCCTATACAAAGCTGGTGAATATTTTGATGTTATTTTCTGTAAAATATATATTAATTGTAATATAGGTCTCATCTGAGATATGAGATAGTGAACTGGAATTCAAGTTTCATTATTTCCTCCCTTTATAGTTATCTAATTTATATAGCAAGTTGGAGGGAGGCAAAAGAACTTTAAATTCCACTTGGGATGACCCCTTGGTATTAATGAAGTATTTCTGTATGTGTGAGTTTATTTCTGGAACTTTTTTCACTGAATTTATTGATAATAACTTAATCACTAGTAGAAAATAATAAACTAAGTTCATAAGTGTTATCAGATAACCTCCAAGTCTGTTCTTTGAGGTTAATTTGACTACCTTTCATTTTCTAAATTTTCATATTCATTAAAATTAAATCTCCTTTTTAAACTTCACAAAATGATTTTGATTAGGAGCACATAGAATTATACATTATTCTGGTAAGAAAGATTTCATTATTGCCTTCTAATTAATTGACATAGTATAAACTACATTGGCTTAGATCTTCCTTAATTTTTTTGCAATAATGTTCATTTTTCTCCTTACACATCATTAAGTATATAATCTTAAATACTTAATAGTCATGGTATTATAAAGAGCATTATATTGTATGTAGTTTCTAATTAATTTTTGATAGAAATTATGAGTATAACTTATTTTTTGTATTGAGTTTGCACCTACTAATTTTGATAAATTCACTATTGATCCTAATAATTTTAAATTTTCATTGTAGACACTCATTGTAGACATTCATTCTGTGTGTATGTGAGTGTGTGTGTGTGTGTGTGTGTGCGCATGCCCACACACACCTGTGTGTGTCTTTTTGTATTGCATTGGAAAGACTTCCAGGACAGTGTTAAATGGAAAAATATTATAAGGCTATCTTTATATTTTAAGATACCTTATCACAAGAGAAACATTTTGTATTATTTTATTATATTTTTCATTGTATATTTTCTTTGAAATATTCCTTATATTAAGGTAATATCACTTTGGTTACATAGAAGTATTTGTTGGATATTTGTTTCAATCTTGAATGATAGTAAAATTTTCCGTTTACTACCCTTTACTTTTATTAAAATGGCTACATGTTTTTCCCATTAATTCATTAATGGGAATAGATCCATTACATTTTGAATGATATATCACACTTGACATCTTAGTTTAATCAAAGCACTTTGGGGATATATTAACTTTTCTCATACTGTTGTGTTTAATTTGCTGCTATTTTATTTAGTATGCTTGTATCTTTATTCTCAAATTTTAATCAGCAGTTTTCCTATTTTGTTGTGTTAAAATTGGTTGTTTCTGTCAAGATTATAAAGGCCTTAGAACTAGTTGAAACTGTTTACTCCTCAGGTAAATTCTAAAATATAGGATTGGAAATTTTTCTTCCTAGTTTACTTAGAGTGATTCTTTTATGAAACATTTAGGTTTTATTTCTGGGGGTGGTTTTTAAATTTTAAAATAAATCCCTCTCATTAATAAAACATAATTTTAATCATTTTTTCACTTTTTAATTTTATCAGATTGGATAAGTTGTGTTTTTTACCCCAAAATTAGTTCTATACCTTTTGGCTATAATTGATATAAAAGCTGCTTCTTGTTGCCATATTTTAATGTGTACTACATTTAATTTTAATAGTAATAAAATTTTCCTAATATTTGTGATTTCTATATATTTTTTGTGTAGTATTCTGAAGATTTATTAATTATATAAATGTTTTAAATATCCCATCTTTTTATTTCTCTTCTAATTATTTTATTAAGTAATTCTTTTTTCTTGATGATTTTTTCCTTATTCTTTGTGTTTAATTTGTTCTTTTTTCCCCATTTCTTTCTCCTTTAATAACTTGTGGTTAAGACTTTAAAAGTTCCCCTTTAAGTCCTACCTTTCTGTGTTGCGTGTCACTCATTTCCAAATATTTTCTCATTTCCTCAATTAAAACTTTGATTTTTATCTTGCGGTGCTGTGAAAATGCTATAAACTCTGCTGCTGTTTTCTGTTTTGACTCTAGGTTCTATGCCAAAAATCAACCTATTCATTCCCCCAAGGGTTATGGGACTCACCTCAAAGTATCTTCCTTCTCTCTAGAATCTTGGCTGAATCCTCAAGGATTCAGAATCTTGAATCCCCAAGCACTGGTCTCTTTCTGTAATGTTAAAATAGTTATTTCTTTTTAAAAAATACATACTTTACAGTTGTTCTTGGCAGAGGATGAGTCTGATACAAACTACTCCCTAATTGCCAGGAGCAGAAATGTACTCCACCACTTTAAAATTTTACCAGTAAAATACATTTTACCTTTGCTGTTATAATAGGCACTTATTCAACTTTCATTATCTAGATAGTGGCAATCTAAAAAGATTAAATCATTTTTAGTATTTAAAACTTTTCTTTTCTCATTACTGAAATGTTTCTGAGTGTTGACTTACCTTAGCATCATCTTTCTTTAAAAAGACAACTCCTTTTCTTTAAAAAGACAAATTTCAGCTCTCTAATGTTACTTTGGAGTTTGTCTGTGCCATAAAACAGGTAGTTTATCAATCATGTGCAATTGAGTGAATTATGTTCTTGTCAGTTCTAACTTCCATTGTGATTATTCCTTCAATTCTTTAAGCAAACAAGAAGCTTGTGACAGATTTTAAGTTCTCATTGAAAAGCAGCACATTTATACGTTTGCCTTCTGTCCAGGCTGATGATAATGCTAACCCTTAAGTCATATACTCATCAAATGATTTTCATGATAAGCTTATTGTCTGGCCCCTTTCCTGGAGGTTCTAGACACAGTAGTTCTCTCTGAGTCTTCTCCTAATTTATGCCTCCATCCAGGTGAGCTCATACTATGCTGAACATCAAGGGAAGCATTGGAAAAGAAAAGACACATAAAACTAATATCTAGTTATTTGAAGAGAATGGGGGGGAAGGAGAGAGGGTTTGACTGAGCCAACATCTTTTCTTGGACTGGAAAAGTAATCATGTTATCTGTCTATCTATACATTAATTGATCTATAGATATATTCAACTATTGAAAGAGAAATATACAGGGGAGAATACAGAGTAATGAGACTTGTTTCACAGATAACTTAGGAAAATCATAATTCCCTCCCACATGAAGCAGCTTTAAGTATTAGGAAGTAATATTGGACTACTTTCTTTATTCATTCTGGAAGACTGATTCCAAACTAGATCTGATTATCTTCATCATCATATGACTATAAATGTCTTCCCCATCATCTTCAATCCATCTCTGAATGGAAAACCATCAAGAGAGTAGAGTGGACTGTGGGTGATTACATTTAACGAGATAGAGAAGAATGAAGGCAGAAAACAATACAATAAAAGCCGGCACTACACAACTTCAGTGGCTGCATTCCTTTGTTCCTGAGAGTAATTATTTTTCTCTATTTGAAACAGAGGGCACATTAATTTTTTTCCCAAAAATCTCTTCCTGCTGCTCTTCAAACCAAAAAATAGAGCTGGTAATAAGGCCATGGAAAGTTGAGAGGGATGTGATATAAGGATGGATAGAGGCTAGGGAAACATTATTTTTAAAACATAGGAAGTATTTTAGAGATTGGAAAGTGGTTCAGGTCCTTGCTTCACCTGTGGCCAACCCCAGTTTTATCCCTATCACATATATGGTCCCCAAGTACCACTAGAAGTAATCCTTGACCACAGAGACAAGTGCAAGCCTTGAGCACAGCCACGGGTGACTCCAAACCTCCATGGGTGGTTTAAGCCTCAGTCTCTACAGGCTGCTATCCTAAAGGTCACAAAGATGTCATACAGCAAAGAAAATCATCGGCAAAATGGAAAGGGTACCACTGAATGAGAGGAATTGCTTGCAAGTCATATAGTATTATGATTCATACTATAGGTATTAGTGACAACCCCATGGGATGTCAACAGATCACGTGGCCACCCACCTACAAGATGGTCAGACTTCTTCGTCAAGACCCTGAACAAATGGTTTGAGGCTCTTCGTATTCCTGAAGCAAGCAGATGCCATTGGGCTACACTGGCACGTGATAGGGTCAAATGGAAATGTTACTGGCGCCCGATCGAGCAAGTCGATGAATAACAGGATGTCAAGTGTTCAAGTTATAAGACTGTAGGCATAAACAGACTTCATACAACCCACTGTCAAACTAATGAAAAAATAAGTGAAGTAGGTGGAATGTCTGAATATTTTTGCAAAGAAGACATACTTATGATTAACAGGTTTGCAAAAAGATGGTCAATACCACTAATTATTATCAAATGCAAATACAAACCACTATAAAAATCACCTTGCATTTGTTAGAATAGTTTTTGCAAAAAGACAACATTGATGAGGCTGTAGAGAAAAGGCTACTCTTGTGCATTGTTGGTAAAAGTGTACTGCTACAATCATTATGAAAAACAATATAAAATTTCCTCATAAATGTAGCATATATCACAATATAGTTATGGGTATTTTCAGAAAAGAATTTTAACTAATTCAGTAACTCAAAAAATATATATGTATATCTATGCAGTATTAATGACAATGCTGCACACGGAAATAACATATCCATCAGTACATAAATGGGTACTCTATAGCGGTGGGTTATAAACTGCTCTCTTTTTAAAGGAAAGCAATGCTTTAGGAAAATTGTGGGCAAGGGATGATGGTTGAACAAGGAGGAGGTGGATAGTACCTAATAGGGATATGGTTAGAGCAAAAGAGGGTAGGAGAGGCCACTCTATTGTGTTACTTGTCTCTTGATTTTCAGCATTTCTAAGGGATGGACTGCTTGCTTATGTTGCAATGCTAAAGCTGTTGGGCATCGTGGTGGAGAAACTAAATGCATTTCAAAACAATCGGTGTTTCTGATGAAGAGATGGGTGTTGGTACATTAGATAACTGAAACACAATCATGAACAACCTTGAAATTGTGTGTCTCACTGTTATTCAATTAAATATTAAAAAAAATTATGTTTGTCCATTTGCTTACATGGTTCCCTAAAACAAATTAGCTAGGGATACTCTGATCCTAATTCCTTCTTCCCGTACCACAAATGTTAATCAATGTTTTTCATTCTAAAAAATGAATAAAATAATAATACCCAAGGTTCTGATAGCTTTACTAGATGTAGCTCCACTTTTGTGAAATCTGAATTTTCGTGACCTGTCACCCGGTTCCAATATTGAGTAACATGCATTGGGTACCCAGTGACAGTCCAGGTGACCCAAGGACCCTCTGTTCATTCCAACTACAGTGGAAACTGTCAGGTGCTTAATATCAAACTTCATTTTCCTGGAACAGGGGTGCTAATAATAGTCGAGGGTACTAATGCCAACCTAGAACTGAGCATTAAATAGAGGCAAAAAGATACACATGACAACCCTTTAATGTATGTTCTGTAATCCATAGTCTGGAAGGGAAGGAAAAGAGAAAGAGAGAGAAAGGGAAAGAAATAAAGAACCTGCCATGGAGCAGGGCTGGGGAAGGGGGAGGGAACCGGGGATGTTGGTGGTGGGAGATGGGCACTGGTGGAGGGACGGGTGCTGAAACACTGTATGACCAAAACCCAAACATGAACTTTTTAATTGTATATCTTTTTTATTTGTATATCTCACGGTGGTATAATAAAATACTTTAAAAAAATAAAAAAATAAAGACGAAAAGAGACAAAAAAAAAAAACTTCATTTTCCCCAAGTGGATTGCCCACACCTTGAAGCCAAGATCGCAATTTCCCAGTGGAATATCATGTGTTACCTGATATCACAGCAGTGCCACCAGTTCCAGAGAAAGATGGCACTGGCTACTTTTGCAGGAGGAAAAGTCAGGTGCAGGGAGGGCAGAACTTCGCTGTGTTGAAGTGAAGCTTGCTGATAAAGGGCAGCTCATGAAGCCCTAGTGTCTCTGGGTTCTTTTTTGAAGATCACCAGTCTCATGCAGATCTCTGCTTAGAAATAACGGCTGTGGGGCCTGAGGGATAGCACAGTGGGTAGGGTGTTTGCCTTGCATGTGGCTGACCCGACATCCCATATGGACCCCCAAGCACCATCAGGAGTAATTCCTGAGTGAAGAGCCAGGAGTAATCCCTGAGGCATTGCCAGGTGTGACCCCCCAAAAAAAACAGAAATACTGAATGTTAATTACTTTGAAGTTTATCAATCTTCATACAGGCAAAAAGGTAGCAACGTAATGGGTCAAATGATCAAATTCATAAAGCTTATGATGTGTTTTTTTGCCCATCATAATAAATATATAACTCAGTAACTAGAAAAGGAATTTGAATTGATTAAAAAGTCACACATTCTCCAGTTTTATTACTTATTTGCTGGACTTTCTAAGAAAAACATTTCTATTCTGCAAACCCTTCTTGACATCTAATTTTTGAAGTATACAACTTTAATTTCTAAGATTGGTAAAAGAAACAGCATGTCTGATTTTCCTAGTTTTATGAGAAAACTAAGTAAGACTCAGAATTTAATTAATCAATATCTCTAAGTGTGGCCAAACTGGAAACTTAATGTTTACTTCTTTTCTTTCCTTCTTTTCTTTCCTTCTTTCCTTCTTTCTTTCCTTCTTCCTTCCTTTCTTTCTTTCCTTCTTTCTTTCCTTTCCTTCTTTCTTTCTTTCTTTCTTTCTTTCTTTCTTTCTTTCTTTTTTCTTTCTTTCTTTTCTTTCTTTCTTTCTTTCTTTCTTTCTTTCTTTCTTTCTTTCTTCCTTCCTTCCTTCCTTCCTTCCTTCCTTCCTTCCTTCCTTCCTTCCTTCCTTCCTTCCTTTCTTTCTTTCTTTCTTTTTTTTTTTTTTTTTAATTTTATTATTTTCCCCCCCAAATATCATTACATCATTTTAGACATACAATTGAAAGATGCTCATGTATAGTTTTGGATCCACAGTGTTCCAACACCCATCCCTCCACCCAAACCCATCTACCATCACCAATGTCCCCACCTCCCTCCCCCCTCCGCACCCCAACCACCCGGCAGATTCTGTATGTCATTTCCTTCGTCTCTATATCTCCTTCCCGACAAACTTTCCTGCTCTTCATGGAATACAGTGCATTAAATGACATTACTGTTTCACTATTTTTAGTGGACTCCGCGGCATAGCGGCCCTAATCTGGCCTCGAACTGGTCTTGCTCAGTTGATCTGTTCGTGGGTCAGTTTCTCAGCGTCGGACAGCGAAGGTGGTGGCTAGTGTGATGGGCGGGTTTCATCTGGCTGCTTCCGGGACCCCAGAGGCGATGGGCCAACACCCAAAACCCATCTGCCCTCCTCGGGATCCCATCATGAGCTGGGCTCGGCGCGAGCTGGCTCCAGTCTCCCCAGCCGCTTGCGAGCTCTGCATACTGGTTCCCGGGCAGTTCCTGGGCGGGTCCACCAGGCTCGGCAAAAATGGAGGAGGGGGGGGGGGCTAAGCCCTGACTCCATCTGGCGAATTCCCAGTGATTCCCGCTTCTGGGAGCCGCCTACCTGGGCTCGAACTGGTCTTGCTCAGTTGATCTGTTAGTGGGTCAGTTTCTCAGCGTCGGACAGCGAAGGTGGTGGCTAGTGTGATGGGCGAAGTTTCATCTGGCTGCTTCCGGGACCCCCAGAGGCGATGGGCCAACACCCAAAACCCATCTGCCCTCCTCGGGATCCCATCATGAGCTGGGCTCGGCGCGAGCCGGGCTCCAGTCTCCCCAGCCGCTTGCGAGCTCTGCATACTGGTTCCCGGGCAGTTCCTGGGCGGGTCCACCAGGCTCGGCAAAATGGAGGAGGGGGAGTGGCTCAACCCCTGACTCCATCTGGCGAATTCCCAGTGATTCCCGCTTCTGGGAGCCGCCTACCTGGGCTCGAACTGGTCTTGCTCAGTTGATCTGTTCGTGGGTCCAGTTTCTCAGCGTCGGACAGCGAAGGTGGTGGCTAGTGTGATGGGCGAAGTTTCATCTGGCTGCTTCCGGGACCCCCAGAGGCGATGGGCCAACACCCAAAACCCATCTGCCCTCCTCGGGATCCCATCATGAGCTGGGCTCGGCGAGCCGTGGCTCCAGTCTCCCCAGCCGCTTGCGAAGCTCTGCATACTGGTTCCCAGGCAGTTCCTGGGCGGGTCCACCAGGCTCGGCAAAATGGAGAGAGGGGAGTGGCTTAACCCTGACTCCATCTGGCGAATTCCCAGTGATTCCCGCTTCTGGGAGCCGCCCTACCTGGGCTCGAACTGGTCTTGCTCAGTTGATCTGTTCGTGGGTCAGTTTCTCAGCGTCCGGACAGCGAAGGTGGTGGCTAGTGTGATGGGCGAGTTTCATCTGGCTGCTTCGGGACCCCCCAGAGGCGATGGGCCAACACCCAAAACCCATCTGCCCTCCTCGGGATCCCATCATGAGCTGGGCTCGGGCGCGAGCCGTGGCTCCAGTCTCCCCAGCCGCTCGAGGCTCTGCATACTGGTTCCCAGGCAGTTCCTGGGCGGGTCCACCAGGCTCGGCAAAATGGAGGAGGGGGGAGGGGCTTAACCCTGACTCCATCTGGCGAATTCCCAGTGATTCCCGCTTCTGGGAGCCGCCTACCTGGGCTCGAACTGGTCTTGCTCAGTTGATCTGTTCGTGGGTCAGTTTCTCAGCGTCGGACAGCGAAGGTGGTGGCTAGTGTGATGGGCGAGTTTCATCTGGCTGCTTCGGGACCCCCAGAGGCGATGGGCCAACACCCAAAACCCATCTGCCCTCCTCGGGATCCCATCATGAGCTGGGCTCGGCGCGAGCCGGCTCCAGTCTCCCCAGCCGCTTGCGGCTCTGCATACTGGTTCCCAGGCAGTTCCTGGGCGGGTCCACCAGGCTCGGCAAAAAATGGGAGGGGGGAGTGGCTTAACCCTGACTCCATCTGGCGAATTCCCAGTGATTCCCGCTTCTGGGAGCCGCCTACCTGGGCTCGAACTGGTCTTGCTCAGTTGATCTGTTCGTGGGTCAGTTTCTCAGCGTCCGGACAGAAGGTGGTGGCTAGTGTGATGGGCGAAGTTTCATCTGGCTGCTTCCGGGACCCCCAGGCGATGGGCCAACACCCAAACCCATCTGCCCTCCCCGGGATCCCATCATGAGCTGGGCTCGGCGCGAGCCTGGCTCCAGTCTCCCCAGCTTGCGGCTCTGCATACTGGTTCCCAGGCAGCCTTCCTGGGCGGGTCCACCAGGCTCGGCAAAATGGGAGGAGGGGAGTGGCTTAACCCTGGACTCCATCTGGCGAATTCCCAGTGATTCCGCTTCTGGGAGCCGCCTACCTGGGCTCGAACCGGTCTTGCTCAGTTGATCTGTTCGTGGGTCAGTTTCTCAGCGTCCGGACAGCGAAGGTGGTGAGCTAGTGTGATGGGCGAGTTTCATCTGGCTGCTTCCGGGACCCCCAGAGGCGTGGGCCAACACCTAAAACCCATCTGCCCTCCCTCGGGATCCCATCATGAGCTGGGCTCGGCGCGGAGCCGGGCTCCAGTCTCCCCAGCCGCTTGCGAAGCTCTGCATACTGGTTCCCAGGCAGTTCCTGGGCGGGTCCACCAGGCTCGGCAAAATGGAGGAGGGGGAGTGGGCTAACCCTGACTCCATCTGGCGAATTCCCAGTGATTCCCGCTTCTGGGAGCGCCTACCTGGGCTCGAACTGGTCTTGCTCAGTTGATCTGTTCAGTGGGTCAGTTTCTCAGCGTCCGGACAGCGAAGGTGGTGGCTAGTGTGATGGGCGAGTTTCATCTGGCTGCTTCCGGGACCCCCAGAGGCGATGGGCCAACACCCAAAACCCATCTGCCCTCCTCGGGATCCCATCATGAGCTGGGGCTCGCGCGAGCGGGCTCCAGTCTCCCAGCCGCTTGCGGCTCTGCATACTGGTT